>VXCM01002342.1:0-110833 GCA_014773175.1 Lucifuga dentata
AGATGAAGAGATTTTGCAAAATATCAGGAAAGCTGAAATATGGTTTTATCCTTTGGGAAATGGTTGACAGTAACGTAACATGTATGAAAATTGAATATATTGGACTCAAACATGCAAAATGGCTGGTATGGTCCTTTAAGGTGGGTGTATCACTTGAACATTTGATTTTGAAACATTAGGTGGATTTGAAAAACAAAAAAAAACAGGAAAATAAATTAGTTTTATGTTTTGGAAAATGGTTGTCAGTAATGTAACATGTATGCAGGTTGCATATATTGGGCTCAAACATGCACAATCGCCAGTATGGTCCTTTAATGTGCACTCTCAAGATGGAATGAATAGATCCAACCAAGCAGTCTTATCAACTGTGCTAAAAATTACCACAAAGCCTGCCTTATTTGTTGCTATGACAACCCTTGTGGTAACCAGGGGCTTATTTATCACCTGATTCATACTCCACTGTACATTCCTCTGAATCTACTGTATACAAAGATGGTGGAAGAAAAAAAAAAACATGTTTTCTTTTTAAAGCAAGATTGATCAGAATGATTTTTAAAAACATGGAAAATACAACATGCCAAACTTTGACAACAGGATTGGAAAAGAACAGCACTCAGGAACGAACAAACGGACTGCTGCAAATGGATCGATACCGCAGAATACCCACAGAACATCAAATATCTCACCTAACAAAACTCCCAAAACTCAAAGAATGGAAAAGTCAAATAGTGGGATGAGTCATCTGTCACCTTATTTTCTACAACTAGACAGTTTCATGTTGGGGGAAAGAATGAAAGAAAGAAAGAAAAACACCCCTAAATCTTAAAAAAAAAAAAAAAAAAANAAAAAAAAAAAAAAAAAATCATTAAGAGCATGAATTTACTGTATCTAGTGTGACTGTGAGAACAAAGAGGAATAAAAGTGGAATTCAGTGGAAGTGGATTGGTGCTCAGTATGTTTGAGTTGCAGGTGCTGTTACTGTATCAACACACACACACACACAGCTCCAGCAGCAAAACCACAATGCTGTAATGACAACACACACTAATAGATCACCGAGCAGCAGGAGTGAGAGTGCAGTTTCATCACCGCTGAAATCAATTCAACGTATTCCACGGTTTCCCACGTTCAGCCTCCTTCAATGTAAAATCATGTTGCTGAGTGTGGACTGCTAAACAGATTCCACATCTTCAGGCCTGATAGAACTGAAGGTTTCCTTGCAGATGGGTCGTGACCCCCAGACCCTAGAACTGAGTCAAGCCAGGTGCAATTTAAATTCAGTCTCATGGGGTCAGGTAGGGTCTTGTATTATTGCCACAGGTCATGGGTGTGTGAATATTTCTTGTACTTGAGTGGGTTCCAGCAGACTCCCTATCAGCTCTGATCACATGTTCCGTCTGAATCGCAGCAGGAGGAAACCTGCTTGGCGGCGTGAGCTCGATGCAGGAAAAATGCAGTCTTTTACCTTTCTTTTTGGAGCAACAACTGCTGCTGCTGGTGTTGGATCTAAATCTCTTCAGGTCTATTTCAGATCAGAACGAACTGTGGAAGGATCCCTTTCGGATTAGGTGCAAACTTTTGGAAAAACTCTACTTTCTTTGTCCAATATACTATTAAAACCAGATTCATAATTGTGTTGTACTGATCCCACAGAGGCTGACGAGCTTCTGAAGCCAAAAAGCAGCCTTAGCCTCTGTTAGGGACACAGATCATAAATCTGGCATACTAAAGCAGGCAGGAATATGCAGCTTGGTGTTTTTACTGCTTTGGAATAAGTGGTTCATCTCCCATTCATTTTAACAGGGGGGATTCCAAGTAAAATTGTGAGGGGGGAGTCAGTTATGTTCTTAACCGCTGGATCCATCCCACGCTACGTTTCATTTACAAGGTGCAGGAAAGTATTATTGCAACTACTAACATCGATTCAGAGCCTCCCTGAGCCTCCACAACCAAACCGGACTTGAGCAAACACTGTTCTCTTCCAGCCTCCCTGTGTAACAACCTGACTTGATTAAATATTGGAGTTTGACTTCTTCCACGGTGAGATTTGTTTGCTGGTGCTTGAAATGATTTTTGCCGATGGTTCTGGCACTCGCTGCGGAACTCAGACGCCCCTTAAAATGCGAATTCAGTATTGTGAAAACCCTCTGCATTATTCATCTGAGCTCGCTGCGAAATACCTCAGGAGAAAAAATATGTTTAAACCAGCGAGCTTAAGCACTGCTATAAACAAGAATACGATCATCTTTCATAATAAAAAGCTTGAAAATCGATGTTACATAAGTGAAAGATGGCGAGTAGGGTTGCATCTCAGAGAGCCCATGAACGTAACCTTCTGAAAAACACTCTCGTTACAGAATGGCCCTCGTTATTCAATTCTTTGACAAAAGACTCATACATAAAAAAAGCTAAATTTAAGCTAAGCTACATCTCAGGAGCTGCACGCTAACTGACCTCCTGACTTATTAGAGTCCTTACATCTTTGTGCAAAACGAGTAATGCTGTCGACTTGATTTCTTCCTATGGCATGACAGCAGAGCATCCCCCCCCCCCNCCCCCCCGTGTTTCCGCTGCTTTCAGTAGACCAATTTCTCTCTTCAAAACACACATCTGACCTTCTGTGTAGCCCCATGGCTGGTGGCCAACATATGAACCTGAGCCATCGCTGACATTCTCTTGCATCATCGCCACAAGTTCAAAATGGCGCTGTGACCCAGCAGGCATCAGATCAAATGACACGGCATGGGGAGGCTGTGACCCTTGGATAATGGCTGGCTTATCTCTTATCTTCTCCAGCATAAGACACATTGGTGCTGCACAAGATGCTACGCTGGTATATTCATTGGCTAACGTGAACGCTGGATTACATTCACCAAGAAGTGCTAAAACAGTGGAACTTGTGTTGCTAATGTGCGTTTTCCTGCACACGTTCTCTCATCCTGTGTTAATCTTCATGAGTTTGTCATTTCCTTTATTCGTTGTGATGACACATGCATTCTGCTCTCTTCATCTTCATCTTGTCATATGTGTGCATCTTCTAGCACTGATTTCACCGTGTATTCCTATTAAAAACTGGAGCAAAAAAAAAAAAAAAAAAANAAAAAAAAAAAAAAAAAAAGGTCGCTCCAGAAAGACGCCAATGGTGTTTCAGATGCAGAATAATTTCGATGCAGTGGGAATCTGCAGAAGTGACGTCATGTTGAGCAACATGAGATCTAACTTTGCTTTTTAAATACTCTAAATATGAAATATGAAGCACTGCACAGATAACATTTGTCTTTGCAAATGCTCAGTGAGCACTCGTGCAAAACCTGCATTACAACAGATGTTTCTGGAGACCCATTAAACACTTTCACCCCCTCCACAGCTCAGCTCCACTTGGCTTTTTCGGTGATGGCTTGGTCTTGGTTAAACTCCTGCCACAAGTTGCTAAGCGTCCCCTTGTGTGAGTTAGTGACATTCCATTTCCTGTCACATGGCTTCTGCACCACTTCAACCCTCCACAACACACTCACAAAAAACACAACTGGGATTCAGGCTTCTCCATCCATCCATCCATTCATCCCATTCTCCCAAAAGTCAACCCCTTTAAACCGGCCAGCCTCCATTACAAACAAACCGCGTCTATTAGAGCTGAAGCCCATTCAGCATCTACTCCTCCTCCTCCTCCTCCTCCTCCTCCTCAGCTTGCTGCCACGCGGCCTGTTCAACTCCCCAGGGTGTTCGCTGCCATTGCTGTGCCCAGTCATACAACTCCGCTATTGCAGAGCTATGAATTCCTCCTCCTCCATCACGCCTCCTCTATTCCTCCCCCCATCCTCCTCCTCCTCCATCCTCTTCCTTCCTTTCAACCCTTATTGCCAGTGGCCCTGCAAATCTCCGGAGGCAGGCAGAGCCAAATGTTCCAGCTGTTTAAACAGGTCGGTGGTTGGTGCAGAGTGCCACCGTGGCGTCCTATATCTCTGGCCTGCACCACCACCACCACCCCCTGAGAGAACTGCAAGCTATAGGGCTGCTCAGCTGAGAGATGCTGGATTTCCATGCATTTATACATCCTCTGACCTTGCTTATCTCTACTGTCTTTTTGAAAAAAAAAAAAAAGAATAGCAACCTGCGTTTTTTTTCCATGAACTAAAATAAAGAGATGAATCTGGTGGAAAGCTGTGAAAGCGTCTTCACTTCTCCTTTTAAATCCAATACATAGCATGCATATCACTGATATGATTTGACATTTTCTCTTCTCAATGCTACACAGGTTTTTTTATTTAATACAGTACTTTTGTGCACCTTTATATTACTCCTTGGATATGTTTTTTTTTTAAACCCTAAGCTGAAAGAGCACATGACTAATTTAGAGACCGTAAAATGAAGTGAGTATTTACAGCGAGAAAAGGTCATTTCCTTGTTATGTTTGGATTGTGTGCTTGTCTAAGAGTGTGTGCAAGCCTGCTATATAAAGTGTGTGTGTGTGTTTAGCATGCTCTCTCATTTTCAGTGCTGCAAAATGGTTCAAAATGAATAAAAAAATGTACAGGTGTTTTCAAAGAAGGGTTGTAAACAAATGCAATACAAGGCTTTGAGCAGCTGAACCGTTTTAAAGTGTGTAAAGTCGGTTTGATCACAGCGTCGCCGCACAAGCAGATGCTGCAAATCCACCGCAAATTTAATGCACGGCTCATTGTTAGCACAGAAATACACAGCAACTGTTTTTTCTGTCAGTAAATGCATGCATATATGTTTTCCTGATCATGGGAACATGTCTTTAATTTCTGGGAAACCATCACATCCACTGTGGGTCACTGTAATTGTGCAAACGCTGGTGCAAAGCTCGCCCACGTTAGCAAGGCGCAAACACACAAATGCTTCCAAAAATAAATAAAGCAGACGCACTTCCTTATGACACAGCGGGGGGCGCTAATGACAGGTCTGCTCTCAGCCTGTATGTACTGTAAGAGATAGTTCATTGAAATTACGATCTAATTTAGACGTGCTCCAGATCTGTCACACAGCTGACATGCATTAAATCCACAACTCCATGTGAGCTGAATATGAATTAAGCATTTTCATCTCTCTCTCTTTCTCTCTCTCTGCATGTGGCAAACACATTTCACCCACAGAAGCAGCTGACCACCTTTTGTTTTTTCCCTCGTGGACCCGAGCCACTTGCCCACAGACTCTCTACATTACAGTTCATTTCCGGACTAGTTCAGATGATGGAGCGGTATAAGAGTGAGGTCTTGCTGCTGTTGCCCCACGTGCAAGGGGGGAAAAGTGACACTGGTGTGGACAATCAGTGCAGCACGTCATGCATCTGCGTGTGTGTTTGTAATTTTGTGGAAAACTTGACTTGATACCTTCATCATTGTTAAGCATGACAGCCTGACCCTTCCAGGCCGGAGTGCCATATCAGTTTTCACCGTCGCAATCAATATGCCGCCTACAGATTCCTCCAGCCCACGTATGTGTTAATGATCCGTCCTGGTTGGCGGCGGCGGTGGCTGCAGCCAGGGCACAGGCCTTTAATTGGCTGCTTCGGCTGTCAAGGAGTACAGGGACCTTTTGATTTGGCCGGACTGTCACACATTGAGCCTTAATTGGCTGACGGCTACGCACAAAACGCGGGGGAAATGCATTACTGGAGGTGCTCGTGCATGAGTCATTGTAATTTATTTCAAAGACATTTGCAATCTAAAATGCCATTAAGCTCAGAATGCCATTAAACTTTACAACAGATTAGGAACTCATTTTATTATGAGGCTCTTATATCCTCAGCTCTAACGCCCATGCACTGCCTTTAGCTTACAATTAGGACTCAACTATTTTCATTACTAATCAATCAACTCATCAACTAATCATTCGTTGCAAAATGTCAAAAAATAATGATAAAAGCGTCATCTTAAATCTGCTTAGTTTGTTCAAATTAATTTACTCGTGCTTCAGCACTAATGGAAATGTAGCATATCGGTTTGTTTGTTAGGCTATGTTGAATAGAAAGAAGCAAAACGCAGCAGAAGGCACAGAGTAAACACTTATATAGAACAAGCAAATCTCTCCAATAATACAATGAGCCGCACAGACGACCTCCACAAGGAGTTGCCTTCATGCAACTTGTTGACAGGAAATGACCAAACGTGTAGAACACGCATCCCTGAGCCAGGGACAATCAGCTCAAGCTGCCATCTTTTTCTCTGGATGGGAAAGGAAATAAAAACAGAATGTTCCCTGTGTGAGCCAAACAAACAGCACATTTCCTGTTTGCTGAGAAGCTCATTCCTGCACAGCTGACGGGATTGCGCTGTGGAAAATGTATTTCCCGTACAGCAGCGCAGAAAAACACAAATCATCCTTTAATTATAACTTTTACCACAGCGTGCGGCTCATTTATTCACTCGCCGCAGCAAGTTCTGAGGTCGTAATTCTTGAGCTTGGCGTGAAAATGGCTTTCTGTGTAAAAGCCTTAAATGCCATCCACCTGCACGCCCCAAACTCATCATTCTCCACTCAAATTCTCATCGCAGACTCGCTGCCTTTATTTCTTTTCTCTTCATAAATAAACGAAAAGCCTCACAAATATGCCCCGAGTCACTGTTTGCCTCCCTATGTCAAACTTCAACATAAGCCTGCTTTGCTGCCATTAGAATAACTTGTCATGACAGCGGAGCCTGGGAGCAACACAATCAATTTCCATTACATCAAGGCCCAACTGGGCATCGCAGCTGACTTAAGCGCTGGTAAGCAATCTCTCTGACTGAAGGTGGCTTGTGTGATGGTGTGTGTGTGTGCAAGGGTGTGTGTCAGCGTGTGACAGAGCAAGTGTGGGGGGAGTGAATTTACTTGACTTCACTAACATGAGATTTCTTTCTCCAGCTTCCATTTATCATCAGAGGGACTGATGGAAAATACACGACGCCAACCGAAGAGGAAAACTGGGAAAATCCTGCAAACGTTCCGAATAAGGAAAGAAGTGCGATTTTCCACCGTAACATCATTTGAGAGCATTGCCGCCTGAACGATTCGGTGTCATCTCAGTGTCGCGAATCTCTCCCTGAAGTGATTTAGAATGCACCTTTTGTAAAAGACCAATCTGCAACTAATTAACATCAAAGTAATTTATGCCACATAATTGATTTTTTGCTCACTATAAATTATGCAAGACTTCCATTCGCTGTCCCTTCCCACCTTCTTATCTCTCCGGCAGGATCGGTAGATTGATGTGAGGCTGAAGTGTCCTTGATGGGGCATTTCTATAAAGTGACAGAGATATAGGGTGTGTGTGTGTGTACTCGTGGCCTTGAGTGGAATGAAAAATCTACGGCGACTAAACGTGTAATCTAACAAAAAAATCAAAACTGCTTTTCTTAAAATACTCCACTGAGAAGATAAAGGCAGACATTTCCTGCTCTTGTGCATCCCCTCCTTTGATTCCATGGAACAGTGGTGTGGAATTCCATTAACGCGAGTTTAGCGCAGATTTTCACATCTCCAAAGCCACGGCACTGAGTGCTAATTAGTTGAGCGGAGGCATTAATTAGGTAACACGTCATCTTAATTAGCAATCCCAGATGTACGGCGTGTCAGAGGAGCATTTGTAAGCACAGTTTGCTAACTGATAGATATCTGACAAGATGGATGACAGCAGAAAAGGCCACGTCGGTTTGGAGATCCTAAATCAAATTCGATAGCAATGACCTTAACTGTAAGAGGCGGGACACGTGGATTTTAGTTTAAGATATAATGATGTAACTACTTTGGAATATTTTCCCATCATTTATCTGCAGCTTTGAAGTAGCTGACACGTAAATCTGTACAAATCCTTGGCAAAGTTTTCATATCCAGCAAATTATGAGTAATATGTGCAAAAAGCTCCACTGTTCGTGATTAGGGCCTTTAAATTCTTGATCCCATTTTTATGCAGGTGAATTATCATTTGAGATTCTGTCTTCCATCTTCAAAAGCACAATTAATGTGCTGGAATAGCAGCACGGGTGCCGGACCGCCTGACCTTTCTGCATTTCTGCGCCATCTGCTCAAACCGACCTCACATCTGTTGCTGGGCTGCTCCATGCAGGTCCCGTCTCTCAGGCAACACAGGTTCCAGAAAAGATTGATTCAGCACAGCGTTCAAGTTTTTAGATTCGGTCTAGTTTAATTGTTAGAGCAGCATATTTAGAGTTTATTTTAACTGAGCAAACAGAACGACAAGCAAAACATACATCAAGCAGACATGTAATGCTGCATCCAAGTGCAGCTGCTGTTTTTGTTCATACGTACATCCATGTGTGCCAAAAAAAAAAAGCACTAAAGTTATATAGATCGATAAAATAGATTAGATTAATAGACAGAGTATTTTATGTGACTGCATAAACTCACTTACCACAAATAATTCTGCTTGTACTGGAGAGGAAAAGGGGATTTTGTAACCTAAAACGAATATACTATAATATGGTCCTCAAAGATCAATTCAATATCATCACCACATCTTCAAACAGCCCTGACTTCATTGTACCTCTCATGCTTGCTATTGCACGCTGCATTAAAAGGCATTAAAATACCAAATAAACAGCCAAAGCACATTTCCAGCTCAGGAAACCATCAAAACGTCCAATCGTCTCCTCTACAAATTATGGTTATATGCTGCTGAAATGCATTCTTAATTATGTTTCGTCGTTCAATGGCAACTCTTTGCGTTACAGCACAAATTAATTTGAAATTCTTATATCATTACAAATTAGTAGGGAGGAAAGTTCCCACCCTGAAGGAGTTCGGTTTTGTTAGGAGAGACGGCATTTGCACAGAGATGAAAACACACAAATACAGTACACATACACAAATCCAACAGTCCAGATCATTAGCCGCAAATGCATTAAATCCTGCAGTCCACCCTTTGCTCTGCGTCCTAAATCTTGTGACAAAATGCCAAGGGAGATAGTCCTTTGTTTGCTTAAAGCAGCGTTTGTGCCCAGAAAGTGCCACCTCATCAAACAGGAGGACACCGATCAAAGTCATCTCACCTTGTGGAAAGCCGGCCAAGTCAAACTCATTCCTGGAGTTCTTCCTCGGCGGTTTGTTCACGCGGCCCAAATCTGCCATGCCGAGCCAACAAACATACATCCAGAGATGTGTTGCCAATTAGCTGTCAGGGTTTCAAGGGACCAAACAAAAACACACGTCACAGTTTAGGTAGAGACAGAACAACATTTAGGGAGATAAGCTCCGTATTCTTAATTTTACATCTTTCGGCCTGCAGCTAAATCAACGAATCAAAACAGCAGCTTGATGGTTCTACACACATTCCAGCAAACAATCCAATTTCGCTCTGCACACACTTCACGCTCGGATATTTTCTCTGTTGCTTCGCCCACTTCCTCCCCTGCTAAGCTCTGCAATCACGTCTCCTGTGTGCCGGTCCTTTGATGGCTACAGCAGGTGGGAACCCGCCGGGATGCTGAGTGTGCACTCCAGCACACACACGTCCCCGCTGCACGCTGTTGGAGTGATCAGAGCACGGGGGTTTAGTTGACTCACTGGGCTGGGAAGCAATGGCGGGGGAACGCATAACAAACAATCCGCCAAACCGCTGGGACGGGGGGGAGGAGAGAGGGCGCCGCCAAAACCAAGGGATTTGTGGCAAACAGCTGGACATGGTGGCAAACTCCAGCGATGTCTGCGGATGGAGATTAAATGGGAATATGGCTTGTGATTTTTATGTTCTGTTTTACTGCGTTGGGTTTTGTGGTAGAAATGAAACAAAACATAAACGCGCTGCACATCCTTCATAAATTAAAGCTGAACTAGGATGGAAATCATCTAAAAATACACCTGTTAAATCAGCCAAAATCATAGCGTGAGCGGCAAGAGAGGAGAACGTTCCATCCTCTGTAATCGAGACCCAATTATGTCTCAAAAGCAAATTAAAATCTGACTGGAACTGGCAACATTTGCTGCAACAGAGAGACTAACGAGCTGAAGTCAAACGTTTCTCGTTGGCAGCAGCGGAAGAGTTGATTCACGTCCTGCATCTTTCCCAACCTTCACAACATCATATAGAAATATTTTTTATGGGTTTTTGACATCTCAGTTGTGCTAAAAGTGCCAAAATTCTAACCCATTAAAACTTTTACTTGAACTTTAAGCCTGCATGCAAACAGGAGAGGTTTCTTCAATGGAAACAGTCCCTTTCAGACATGCCCCCCATGCTGTTAATTGGCTGGAAATTTAACACGTCTGCCATATGTTTGAAAAGGAGTCTGAGTCACTTTTTCATAAAAGCAGCAGCAGCCGTTTAACCTAGTAATGTTTTCCTAACACTTCCGTCACAACGCGGATAAATGCAGTTACTCTGTCACTCTGCTGTTAGACCTTTTTTTGTGTGCTTTGCGTGTAGATCAATCATAAGGGACAAGGAAGTGATGCTTTTACAAACCTTAAAATAGCTGGAAAATGGCTTGATGCAGAAATTATGCCAAAGACGAGATAAGCAGGCAGCTAAATGGCGGCATGAGAGATGGCGTTGTGTAACCCAACTCTCGCTCGTAACTTCCTGTGTTGCCGAGTCTTGGTAAATATTGTGCGAGAATTGTGCCTCTATCTGTAAAGGTCTGGGCATGTTTGCATTTATGTGCCACATTTTTGTTTTATTTTTTAACTAGAAATGGTGATATTCAACATGTGATAATATTGGCAGACATTAAAGTACCATACCAACCATTTTGCAAGTTTGAGCCTAATATATTCTATTTTCATACATGTAACATTACTGACAATCTTTTCCCAAAGGATAAAACCGTGTTTCAGCTTTCCTGATATTTGGCAAAATCTCTTAATCTTTCAAAATCAAATATTCAAGTGATACACCCACCTCAAAAATCCATGTTTCTCCTGCTAATAGTTACACAGCCTTATGAAGTCACGGTCCTTTAAATTTTTCCATAAACGCAGGTCTTCTTTTACGCTTTTTATTGCTCTTAAATGCTAAAATGACGTAACTTCTAAAAAAAACCCTGAATACACGTCTTGTTGGTGATGATGGATTACCTATCCCAAGAACGTTTACAGTATCAACAAGTTGATTTTAATAGCAGAATGAACTGAAACCAATGGAGGTCTGGAAGGTAGGAAAAACATTTTTAATTCACCGTTCCAGTAGTATGCTTTGGGAAATGATTGTCAGTAATGTTACATGTATGAAAATTGAATATATTAGGCTGCAAAATGGTCGGTATGGTCCTTTAAGAGCAGCTTTGTAGGTAGGAAAGAAGCTTTAATTCACTGTTCCAGTAGCATACTTTGGGAAATAATTGTCAGTAACGTTACATGTATGAAAACTGAATATATTAGACTCAAACATGCAAAATGGATGGTATGGTCCTTTAAAGCGCAGATTATACTGTCATTTATCCTACACATCTTATTTTCCTTGTGCCACGTGTCTTTGTATACCTTGATGGCACTTTTTTCTTTTAATCTGTATTGATCTTTGCTTTAATTCAGTCTATTTTCACACAACTTGTGTTCATTTTAGAGCTAATATAGACTTCAGGTGGCAGCGTGTTATATTGATTTCTGAACGGTGCTATCGTCCTCCTCAAACAAGCCTACTGATATTTGGTTTTGTCTGAAAAAACCCTCAATCTCTCTCTAAACTAAAACTCCGGTGCTGTTATAAGTGTTGTGTAGTGCTATAATGTGACGTAAAGCCAGACGAGCGTGAGATTACATGTGCATGAATGTATGGTGACCATGAAACTGTAATGTGCAAAACTACACACATGGGCATGTATGAAGTGTTCTTCACAAGGCCTGAAGTGCATTTCATGAATGATACTTGAGCTCCATCTTTGCTGCCTCCTGCATGATACTACTGGATGTGGTAAAAACATAAATAAATAAATAAAAAACTGGCGGCCATTAATCCTTATTTCCATCCTGGTTCACCATTTACTGCCTGTGTTATTGCTGTTCTATTTTAGCTAGCTTGTTGGTGGCCGTCATTTATTATGCTACGGTTAGCACAGTCTGGTGAGCACGAACACTTCCACAGTGACACATTGTGCTACACTCTTCCTCATTTTCCCATCATCTTACAAAAAAATAAGTCCAAATGCCCATGGAAAAGAGGATTCAAATTCATCCGCGGCTCATTTCCGCGTTTCCAAAGCAACCAGATGTTTGAGTGACAATCTTAATTAATCCGCTGAATTGCTCCTGTGATGGGACGTGAGGCGGGAACGACACAGATAAGGGCCGGCAGCTCTGCTTCAGAACACAGCGAGGGCGTGAAGATCATAACGCTTATCTTCGGGAACGAGAAACCAACTGTATTATAAATTTAGCAACTTAACACAATGTCAGGCTGAACTGAGGAGGAGACTGTAATCATAAAAAAAAAACTCTCAAAGATTAAAAAGTCAAAACGCGCCAGCAGTCACAGCAGGGACAGATTAATTCATATTGTGGAAAATGCTACAGAATAATGACAAAGTTCATTTTCATTCATCAGTATGTTCTCTAATAAAATGACAAAATATCAAAGGTAATGACAGGAGAAAAAGATAGGAAAATTAATAAACCTCATCAAGCACCTGCTGATTACAGGGGGTATCAAAAGATTATTTCCTGAATCCACTCAGTGCGTCATCGCTTCCTTTCCAACGCCACTTTGGCCAGATTAATTATCTTCCATCAATTAAAGGAGCAATTCTATTCCAGCCTCCTTCATATGCTAATAAGTCAACTCAGGGATGGAGGAGGGAATAGGTAATGTCCACCAAATGCTGCTGGCAGGAAATACTTTGAGGAAGGTGGAACTGTCATATTGGGCTGAGGAGGGAAGCAATTTTGGGATTATGGAGATTTGGAGGTTAATTATATGTGTTGCCGTATTTTTATTCTGCCATTTAGTATACAGAACAGCACTGCATTTTAATGTAACTCACCAAATATTACAGATGTTTGGTAAGTTAGGTGCCAGGTGAGGATGCTAAAAACAGTCACGCCATGAGAAAAGAAACAAAAAATCTACCCTAAGCCTCTGGTAACCATATTTTTGGTCTTCCTTTGTTGGACCGCATCGACTATGAGCAGCTGGTTGTGTTTCATAATGTGTGACTTCACCGTCTCAGCATAACTCAGACTTGTTTACACGCTTTTGAGCTCATTAGCTGTGTAACTTACTTACACGCTAGCAGCCTTGAAGTTTGCGTTAGCATCGGCCAGAAGTTGCACAGTAACATCTTGGCTGCTTTGTTAAATTAGACTGCTGGCTAGTTACATCAAAGCCTCTGTTTCCCCCCAGATATCTCTGTGTATCTACCCGCGCTGTTAAATATTCATGTTATTTGCACGTGGGGAATTCTCCCAAAGCTCCTCTTCCTCGCAAAATATCACATCCAAATGTGTGTGAGGCCTGATATCTGCTGGTAAAAGTCAAGGTGCCGAGGTGATCCTTTCCTGCTGTCTGGTCTTTGGTCCTGATTCGCACTCCAAACTGTTCCCTGTGGGGAATGACATCACTTGGCATCAGGGATAAGTCGGCGGGAGAAGATCAGATCAGCGCAGAGACTTTTATTTCAGCTTCCCGCAGGTTTCAGTTTGAGGTTTCGTTTAATCCCTCAGCATCATCGCAGACACAGAATCTCTAAAATACCTTTAAAATATCAAGTGGAACCTAAACACTGCATTCCTCAGTCAAATCCCACGTTTAAAAATGAAAGCTCCAAAAGTATTAAATTACCTTTTTAAAGGACCATACTGGCGATTTTGAATATTTGAGCCCAATAAATACTACCATTATGTTACTGCCAAACATTTTCCAAAGCATAAAACCATATTTTATTCTTTAATCTTTCAAAAGCAAATGTTCAGGTGATACACCCAATTTAAAATTCAATGTTTCACAAATGTAGAAGGCTTTCGCAAAACAGCCTCATGCTTGGTAATTTCTGTTTTGATTGCTTATAGTGTTTTGTTGAACACAATGAAGACAATCCTATCAAGGTTCCCATCTTTCAGGAGCAATGCTTGAACTGAACAGTTTCTTTCATTTCCAACTGGAACACAGTCCAGAAAGACACTTAAAGAGCATTAGAATGAGCTAAATCGAAAGATCTATTCATCGAGAACTGCTTTAAAACACAAAGCTACATGACATGAGACTATGGCACGATGGGATAAAATTGAAAAGCGGTTTCAGAGTATCAGCCGCGGCTCGATAACTCAGCCTATTTTACGAAACAAAGACGCTGCCATATCTGTTTTTATCGCACGTCCTTTGTTCTGGAGCGTCTCATCTAAGATATCAAAGACGTCGTGAAATCTCAAAAAAATCATTTCTAACTAATGCTGCTTCCAATCACCCAGCCAGGGATCTTATTATGATTTTTAGCAGCGCTCATTATAATCAAAGGGAATCTGACCTTTTGTCTATTTGCACTGCTGTGAGAGGCTGTTGAGGAAGAGCAGACTGACAAAGGTTTGATGGCGAATTGGAAATATCTGTGGGAGGTTGATGATGATATTACACATAAAGGTACATGTGCATTCATTTCAAATTTAAAAAAAAAAGTAATTATACAGATGGAAAGGGCAGGTGTGTATCTATGTGGAATTCTTGTTGGCTCAGCTTTGCAAACTTTTTCAGGAATATGATAAAGGTTATACTAAATGGTGTGATATTTCATATTTTCACTTCTAGATAGTAAAATAATGTAGATGACAAGTACAGTATATACACATTTACTTGAATTCTCTGATGTACTGTAAATCTCATTTTCTTAAATATTACTTGTCCACATAGTGCTGTACTGAAATCGAGAAGTTTACATTATGAGCTGAAAAAGTTAAGACTATAACAGAACAAAAAAAAAAATCTAATTTATAATAAAATGAAACAATAATTGAAATTTTAAAAACTATTTCTTAATGATTCCTATTTTATTTAAGAATAATTTGCAGGAATATTAAAACTTTCATAGATTCCAATCAATTTGATTCTCTGCAGAATTTTCCTGACTCATCTGGCATGCCAGGAGGGGTCAAATACCACCGTTACAGCTTGTACCACAGTTTGAGAACCATTGATCTGTGCTGTTCAAAACACTGCGCTTTGTTGTAAGACGTTTTCTTCCAACAAAAAATCCAGATGCAGCAACTGTAGACACACAGACAGACAAAATGAACATGTTTTGTAGCAAAGATAACCACGTTCATCACATCCAAAAAGTCCAAATCCACTGCTAAAAAGCCCCAGAGCAAAAAAAAAAAAAAAAAAAAAAACCTCTGGTAAAAAGGAAAGAGTCGAGTGCACGCTGGCGTTGCTTTTCAAAGCTGAATAAACTCCAAGTCGACAAAGTACAATGAGAAACTTGCATCACACTTTGCTGCTTCAAGTCAAAAATGCTTTCTGCAACTTTAAAGTTCAATTTGGTTAAAGCCGTATATGCATTTCTAAATAGCATTATTAAGATATTACTTTTTGCTTTCCTGCTGCTGTAATCTACAATCAGGCTGCGAACGTCCCTGTTGTTGTTGTTGTTGTAGGCAGTTTGCAGCATTTATATGTATCGCGTCTCTTCCAGAGAATTTTAAATACATTACAAGACAGTCGGAGTGATGGATGAGTGCTGCCAAACCTAAAGCTATTGCTTCCCAGCCCTTTTACACATACTGTCAAGTTCAGCTAACCACAAATCAAACCATTACAAACACCTGATGTGGGCCAGTTCTATATTTCTTCAGAAAAAAAAAAAAATCATAAATGCTGCTTCTACTGCCATGACCACATCATCAATCATCTTTGCTACCTGTTTTGAAATGCTGAATCTCCCAAAAGTCAATGTAGAGATTATGGCTATTCCCTAAGGATGGCATTTTTGAGGCTGGTGAGGAAATGATTTATGACTGAGTTCGGCTTTTAGCGCGGTCTGTCTTTGTCTCTTTAAGTGGGCTATAACATGTAATCAGGTAACAGCTTAACAGCAAACACTTTGTTTGACCCCAACGATGGCTGACGACAGCCGTGGTGAAATCTAACAACCCCCCATCCGTCCAACGCCTTCGCTTTTCTTTGCTCTTTGTTTAAGGAAGTCTCTGCACTATGCTGAATTTTTTTTTTTTTTTAAGTATCCTTACAAACAGGAAAGGTGAAAGCCAAAGGAGTCACACTAGTGCACAAAGCAGAGCAGCAATTTCAATGTGTGTTCCGGAAAGTTGTAGTGATAGTTTATAATGGAGTAGATGAAGGATACAGGAAGTGATTTAGGTGTCAAAGGTTCCAGGAATGTGGACTAAATGAGTTATATTTAACTTCAAGAACACCCAGAACCATCTACACAGTACGAATTATCGCATTAATGGGATAGATGACGTCTTCGTTGTGTAAACGAGTACTTAAATTTGAATACAGATGTGTTGATGACCTGAAAGAGAAGCTGATGTCGATGATCATTAGTTTGCTGCAGAATGAGTTCTTTACTGAAAATGCTGCTTTAACCCTTTACTACCTAAGATGTTTTTGAGCAATTTCTGCCTAAACGGTGTACCCAAAAGTAAAGGCTTCTTACTCTTAACATATGATAAAGGGAGTTATTTACTTTGTACCAATTGACAGAAAACCTTTTAAATTAAAAAATGTAGAGGATTTTAGAGGATTTTATTTCAAGTTATACATTTTGCAAAGTGTTTATTTCAGGAACACAACAAGCAGCTCTTTGGATTAACTTTTGTGATGCTGCTAAATATGTAAACTGAAACATTCAGAATGATTGAACATCCTGATAAAAAAGTTATGGTGTTTGGCATTGTTGCTGTGATTATTAAACACTGTGAAAGTTACAGCAGGGACGTGAGCCCGTCACTGAACTTTTAGCTCATTTTATGCATGGGAAATGCATGCCTGTTGCTATAGCTACATAAAAGCTGTTAGGGCCACCGAGTGGGACATCACAGAGTGGGACTTTAAAAATTTAAACCGCCCTCAGAAGTTACGTCATCGAGAAGTGATGAAGCTACGCTTTAGCTCAGAGGATATCTGGTGCTTTAGTTACATTTATCTCAGGATCGTGTCGTCATAAAATATCATGTTTGGATTCATTTTGTTCAGGAGAAGCTAAGCTTTCCTTAGATATTCATATAGCTCCAGTTTATTGAGAAATGGCAATTATAAATCATCATGAACACTACATCCAGGGTCCCGGGCTGTTCTGTTAAATCATGTTTCTCTCAGGTAGGATAAATATGTATTGTTTGTCTAATCATCCTTCAACATGCATTTCACTTTCAACCTTTCTTTTCTGCGTGTCATCTAGTTTTGAACCTACCATTTCACCTTTTCAACCTCTGACAACGAGATGCTAACTGCAGCTACCAGCAGCTGGAAGACAGAGATGATGTCACGTGCAAATCTTTGTTCCAGTCCAGATTATTCTGTATTTTGGTTCTGATCTGAACCAGAATCCACTTATTGAGTCTGTAGTGCTGTAGGATTAAAACTATCCATGGTGATAAATAAAATGATTGGTGCAGCTAGAGTCTCCTTTATGTTCAAAGCTCAGGAGAAATTAACAGTCAAATAAATAAAACAATGAAACAAACCATTAAAATACCAATTTACAACTCAATATCAGCTCTACTGTGTGTGTGTTGTTAATTAATATCAAACTAAAACATAATTTGACACCACACAGGACACCTTGACTACAATAACATCCCAACAAGATAACCTCAAAGCAAAAAGGTATAATTAAGTTGTAAATTTCACTCTTTCCCTTTCACGCGAGCTGCTGTGTCAACCTTGGCTGTGTCAGTGTTGGTGGCAAGTGTTGGTCACACTCTTTATATTCAGGCTTAAATATTTCAGCAGCCTTAAGATAAAGTGCTGAGGCGGCTGACTGTGAATTCTGCTGTGTAGCAATTAAAGGCGGCTGGAAGTCGCAGAGGCGGCGCTGCTGTTGACTGTGACACTTTGGCTAAAGACGCGGGGACTGGCTTTAGACGGCCTTTAGGATACCAACCTGAAGCCGCCTTGTTTTTGCAAGATCGTGATGTGAAAAAAAAGAAACGCCATGTCTCAAAACCAAATTAAAATCTGACCGGAACTGGCAACATTCGCTGCAACACGGCGAGTAATGAGCCGAAATGCAAACGTTTCTCGTCGACAGCAGTGGAAGAGTTCATTCATGTCCGTTCATCTACAACATTTTCCCATCTGCATCTTTCCCATACTTCACGACATATTTTTTATGGGTTTTTGACACCTCAATTGTGCTAAAGTGCCAAAATTCTAACCTATTAAAACTTTTGGTTGAACTTGACAGGAGGTTTCTTCAATAGAAACAGTCCCTTTCAGACATGCCCCCCGTGCTGTTAATTGGCTGGAAATTTAAGACGTCTGCCACATGTTTTAAAAGGAACCTGAGTCACTTTTTCTTAAAAGCAGCAGCAGTTTTACTAGCTAGAATCTAGTAACGTTTTCCTAACACTTCTGAAATAGTCACTGCCAGCAAAGGCACACACAAGGTTACAGTTTGAAGTTTTTTGTGTATAACGAGACAAGATAGTGATGCTTCTATGAAACATAAAATAGCTGGAAATGCAGCAATTATGCCAAACATGAGATAAGCAGACAGCTACATGGCAGCATGAGAGATGGCATTGTGTACCCTGACTCTCACTCGTAACTTCCTGCGTTTCCGAGTCTTGCTAGACAGATGCTAAATATCGTGTGAGAATTGCACCTCTATCCGTAAAGGTCCTGGCATGTTTGCGTTTACATTTTTGAAACCACCTTCTGTTTCATTTTTTTTTTTTAACTAGAAATAGGTGATATTCAAGATGTGATAATATTGGCAGACATTACAGGACCATACCACCCATTTTTTAACTCACCGTTCCAGTAATATGCTTTGGGAAATGATTGTCAGTAATGTTACATGTATGAAAATGGAATATATTAGGCTCAAACATGCAAAATGGATGGTATGGTCCTTTAAGACAAAGCAAAGACAAATGACTCACCTGTGACGGATAATTCGGTCGTCCTCCGTACCACGAAGCTCCCGACCTGTAACTCACAGGTGTAATTCCCAATGTCGTCTTCCCGCACTTCCTTGATTGAAAGTGTATCCCTCTTCATTTCTATGGTTGGTCTCCACTGCTTTGGCTTACATTCCTTTATTTAAAAAAAAAAAAAAGGAAAAAAAAAAAAGACAGTGGGGATACAGCATGACAGAATAAATTAAATACTGGAACCAGACATAAATTTTTGACTAATCAAGCTAAAATCCACAGATCAACACACTACAGGCCAGAAGTTTAAGGCCAGATTAAAAAAAAAAAAAAAAAAAAAAAAATCATCAATACACTGTTTGTTTTACATTTTATTGCACAGGAAATGACAAAAATACATAAAATAAATTAGTTTTCTAGAAGAATTAGTCATATCAAAGCACGATGAAGTCATTTCAGGCTCAGACTTTGGTTCCATCAAAGTAAGCCCCTCTGGCCAAGTCAGAATTCTAAAACCTTTTGCTTCTCTTTTGAATGCATGTAATTTTGGTATCATTCTGATGAATGTTTTGGATCGTTGTCCTGTTGAAGAATGAAATTTTGACCAATAATTGATAAACCAGATGGAATCACGTGTCTTTGAAGGATGGAATGGTAATTCTCTTTCTTCATCATTCCTTTAACTTGGACCAAGTCTCCAGAGCTCTCTCCACCAAACCCCCGACAGCATGACTGTGGGAGAAGGCAGACAGCAGGCTATTTTTCATTTCCTGTGCAACAAATTGTAAAAGAAACTGTATTGATGATTTTTTTTATTTTAGATCTGGGGATGGCCTCAAACTTCTGTCCTGTCGTGCATAAAATAAACGAGTTAAATCTGTCATCATTGGCTTTCCTCTCCGTCATACACTGGTACTGGAACAAATATAAAAGCAGGACATATATGATGCACATTTAAGCCGCCGTGGTGAGTTTTAAAGTCTCTGCTAGGCTGACAGTGGTAAATATCAGCTCAAATAGCTGATAATGCAGCACTGGTGTTTTCGCTGGCCCACACTTCCACTGTGGGTGTGCTGTTCCTGCTGTGGGTGAGTTATGAATATTTAGGTGACACTGTGAAACGGCGAGCAGTTGCCACCTGTGATAGCCACCTGACAAACAAATATCTGCCACATTATTTGGAGGGTGTCTGAACAGGATGCAGAGACTGGACTGGCAAAATAACTGCAGCGAAAAACATCCCAAAAAAAAAAAAAAACNAAAAAAAAAAAAAAACTGACAAACCAAACAGACTCTTTATTATTCTGATTCCCTCTGAGGGAAATACCATAAACGCACTGTTACATCATCAACAACAGAAAGTATGAGGTAAGAAAATACGATGAAAGCCAGATAAAGTCTGTAATTACTGATAAGAAATGAGCTTCTATCATGAAAGGACCATACCCACGATCATGCATGTTTGAACCTAATATATTCAATTTTTATACATGTAACGTTACTGACAATCATTTCCCAAAGCCTACTATTGGAACAGTGAATTAAAATGTTTTTCCTACCTTCCAGACCTCCATTGGTTTCAGTTCATTCTGCTATTAAAATCAACTTGTTGATACTGTAAACGTTCTTGGGATAGGTAATCCATCATCACCAACAAGACGTGTATTCAGGTTTTTTTAGAAGTTATGTAATTTTAGTGTTTAAGCTCAATAAAAAGCGTGGAGTGAATGTATGCCTCCACCGGGGAATATAGTCCCAAAAGAAGACCTGCGTTTATGGAAAAATTTAAAGGACCGTGACTTCATAAGGCTGTGTAACTATTAGCAGGAGAAACATGGATTTTTAAGGTGGGTGTATCACTTGAATATTTGATTTTGAAAGATTAAGAGATTTTGCAAAATATCATGAAAGTTGAAATACAGTTTTATCCTTTGGGAAATGATCGTTACATGTATGAAAATTGAATATATTAGGCTCAAATATGCAAAATGACTGGTATGGTCCTTTAAGAGATTTGGCTTATTGTCTGGTGGAATAGGTGGCAGCTTTGGAAATTGTTGTATTTTATATTTTGAAGGTGTTAGGTTAATATACTATGAAACATTTAGGCCCTATGTACATCTTGCATTAACATGTAGAAAAAGATGCATGAAAATGAGAGGTATAAATGCTCCCAGAATGCATTGCAGTCGGAATTCAATCTGACCACATATGATCGTATGGTCTGGCTCACATCACAATCAGATATTAATCACAACGTATTAACATATTTGGGTCCAGAGATCACATTGCTCTGTAAAAGGGGCTTTAAGTTAGAACTGGCAAAGAAAAGTTGTGAAAAGCTACAATTCCCCCAAAAAGCACTGAGATTACTCCTTTAAAACTGACATAATCTGAAGTCAATTGTTTCACTACATTTAATTTCTTATAGTGGAAACGATGGAAGGCTAAACAGGAACTAAGTGCTCACACACGATAAGTAATAATCCATGTGTCAGCCTGGATAGAGAGTTCTTTTTTATACATCTACAGGATACTGCTTTGTTGGTATTTAGTTTGGCCTTCAGGACGCAGCCAAGGATTTTTCTTTAGATTTTTTGGGCCACATTACACCTGAGGCAAAGGAAAGTGGGCCACTGTGGGTTTGGTTTCCAACTGTGATCCAAGACCGGCCTCCCAGAATTCAATCAGCCCCTACGTACAAAGCAAGAGCCAATAACTGGAGGGTGTGGAGCCCACAGTCATTATCTACCATTTTAATTTGATTCGCTAGGAAACTGAAGAAGCAATATGGCCACCTAATCCACCGCACATCCACGTTTGATGAATTGGCCCCCGAGCTTCCCTGAACAGCTTTGTCAAAGTGGCCAGTCAGACGTGGGAGGCCTGCAGAGGGGACAATGGGTCAGTTATTCTGTGGTTGTCACAGGCACTCCACTGGGAAGAAAAGAACTTCATAAAGGGGTATAAAGTAAAAAAAAAAAAAAGTAAAGTGTGTGAGGAGCGAATTGATTTATTTTTTGCCTGTTTTAGGAAAGTTCAGTGTTGATGCTTTCAGTGGCAGAAAGAGGAAGGAGGTGGTATTTGAAGCTAATTAGATCCTGAATATGGCCAACCTCGACTGGTTTACTCTCAAGAGTGAGTTCAAATAAACAGAAGAGCTGCAACTTTTAGAGTTTAATTGAAAGTTTCAATTTCTCTTCTTGTGCGCGGTGGGTTTCGACGGTCAGGCAGAAATCCTTTGCTTACATAACTTCTTGCACTTTTACATTTCAAAAAGAGTTATTCTCTTGAAAAAAATAGCAGATGGAGAAGGCGTGTCTTACCTTGTACCATAAAATGTCAGGCTCCACTCCCGGCTGTATATAATCCTCGATACCTGGGCAGGTGATCTCTTTGCTTTTACTCAGCTCTGCCTTCTCAAAGAACCTCATTTTGGAGTTGTAGCAGAGGTCTGTGTCATTCTCCGCCACTGTGAGAGACATTGACACTTTCATGCAGTACGTGGAGTTCCTGCAAAAAAAAAAAAAAAAAAANAAAAAAAAAAAAAAAAAATGAAAAGGCCGTGCATCAGTCTGAGAAATAAGAGCTTGCATCATATCAATGGCTTGATACACGCAGCAAACAACAGCTGGCAGCAGTCCAACTCTGAGCTGAATCATACGAGGGAATAAATTCTGTTCAGAATTTATTCAGTTGAATAAATTCTGCACAAAATGATTCCTCAGATCGCAAGTGAATCATTAAACGCAACACAAGCAGATGCAACAAAACCTCACTTTGTTATATGTATTTAGGAAAAACCATTAACTTTAATGATTCGTACACACTGAATATCGACTATGTGCACATTACCCTTAATTCTGAAAATTACATATTCATACAATGTTTCACCGTGTCCTCACATCCATTCAAATATGAATAATGAATACCAGCCGTGCCTGATGAGCCTGGTTCCCCTGAAATATTGATAGAAAAGAAAGAGACTGTCTGTGTGTGTACCTGTGTGTGTATATGTATAAATCATGTGTGTGTGTGTGTGTGTATAAGAAGGGCAGGGACGTGAGCACTAATACAGAATGCCAGCTCCGAATGTCAACAGTGGGAGATTGATTGAGCCTTTCGTTTTCAGGATGTTACGCAGACGCAGTGCGAGTTAGCAGGAAGTGACTCACTGCAACTGATGTGCTGCAACTGTTCAGGTCATATATGTATTTACTCAAATATAAGCTGACCCCCTGATTTTAACCTGCAAATTTAGATTTTTATAGAAACTCGTGTATAAGCCAACCCCCTGATGTTGTTCTATCAATTTATTTGTTTAGCAAATTACCTGTTTTTTCTGGGTATTGTCATAGTATTCCTGTGATTTTCTGAAAATAATCCACGTACCGGTAAACATATTTATTTCAGCAGCTGATTACCGTAACTGACCAATCACAACAGCCGCCACAAAATGTGCTGGTTAAGAAGTTTAGTCAGGAAATATCTGATTCTAAGGTATGATTTAAACTATTTTCCATGAGTAGTGGTAATGGGTAGTATTTTGCATCCCCAGAAATTTCCTTCTCTGGGATCAAATTTGAATTTCTTGTGTATAAGCCGACCCCCGGTTTGCTTTGTGTAATTTGGTAATAAAAACTCGGCTTATGCTCGAGTTTATATGGTACATAAAAACAAGGGACAGAGGATGTAAGATGCAAGATCACTTTTAATGCTAGGCTAATTACAATACCCACAAATACAGAACTCATATTCTGTATTCCACATTTGTAGAAAATGGAAGATTCGCTGATTTTTGTTTCTCCTGACTTGAACCAGTGGACCAGCCCACTGTGGGCTCAGAATTTCCATGTGTGTGAACAGAGAAGCATGTATTCTGATCAGATCTTCTAATTGCTCAAGGCTGTGGAGCCACACGAGGAAGAGGTGCAGCTGCTGAGCATTTACAAGGATCCTGTGTGGATCATTAAAGGACTGAACATTTTGAGATTGGATCTGCTGCTTGAGTAATTCTTAACAAAACATCAGAATCAAGGAAAGCATTGATTCCTTGTGAAGGCCATGCTATCTGAAGGAAGAGAAAAGAAGCAAAGGTCTTTGATGATCAATGGATTCAATAAGAGCAGCCTTTCTTTGGCCAAACTGGCTAATAAGACTGTCACAATTGACAAGCGTCCACTCTGATTGAGCAAATCCCTCCGGTTAGAAGACCAAACAAATTGCCAATGTTTAGGAAAATCTCATTGCTAATTTCCCGACTAAAGCTGGTTACACAAACTGAGCTAAAACAACAAACAATCAAAAATGCTAAATCCTTACATAATTGCGTGGCATTAGCTGCCTTGTGGATTAGCGGAACACACGCTGGTCCTCGCCGCGGCGTAGGCAAACAATCCCTTGCCCTTCAAACTGGTTAGCGGCAAACAGTCCGCTTAAGTATGCCTTTTTCATGAGAGCCCTGATGCAAATGTGACATGATGTGGAGATTATCCCAGACAACTTCTACCAGATGGACACCTGTGCAAATGAGATCCCGCGGGTCCCCTCGCTCTTCCCCGTTACTGGCCAGAACTGATAACTCATAGAGAGAGAGAGAGAGAGAGAGAGAGAAGTGTGTCATCTGCTACACGAGTGATTGATGGTCTGGGCCAACGCTTTGTCCTGCGATGTCTTTCCAACATTTCACATCCATCGTGGCGCCTTTTTGAGCATGAAGAGCCAGGCACCCTCTTAGAGAGTCAGCCAGCAGGTACGGTATAATACACGAAGCCGATCCAAAGAACTAAGGAGCTAAATCATCCAGAGACCCGAGTGTGTGCTCCGCGCTGAGTTTCAGCGCTCGCGTAGCCCTCTTCCTGCTGCAGATGGGATGATAACAAGCTAGGTGACGTGGCGGCATTAATGGGTGAGAGTGTCTGTCAAGCGTGTCAAGCTGAGGAGGACATGCAATGTCGTGGCAATGATAGATGGCATCCTGCACACATCAAGCCGGAGAAGTGTGAGGCTGACAGCTACCATATACAGCTTGAGGGCAGGCAGAGGACTGCAACACACAGCAAATACTGTGAAAGTGTGTGCAACGGGCAGTTGTGAATTGTCTGAAAGGATTATGGCGCACGACGAAAAAAAATACTGCGTTTGTTAAAAAACACGGGGTAATTTATGGGATTATTTTCGCTGCCATTCCTCCATCATCTTTCAAAGCCGAGGCAGTCGGTAAACCTTTCCTACCCGATGTGTTATAAATGGAATGTGCCCTTTAACTGAGGAAGTGTTCGCTGTGATATTAAATAATAGGCAGCAGGATTGATTGAAACTCTCGTGGCACCTGTGGGGAAATTAATGAACTAACGTAATGAATCTCTTAATTAAAACAACTCCTCTCTAATAGAAACTGGTTAACGAAATAATTGCTGATTACGCATTCCAGCTCGGATCCAACTAACCAATAATATTCTTGGAGGATTGTAAAGTGTAGACATCAGAGGGCCAGGGGCTAAAGGGTTTATTTAAGGTAACTTCAGCAGAATGTTATTACAGGGCAGTGAAATAAAAGCCTTTACAGATTTAATTAATGGAATAATTAACAGAATGTGTTAGCTCATGATGTACAGCAGCATCTAGTGCATGACGCAGCACTTCATCGCCATTTTAATAGTGATGACTGAGGTTTGCCTCCAAAATGCATTAGTTCATAACATACTATTTATTCATGCTATGAATAAATGATGTGTTCCTGTGAAGAGGGAGGTGTGGGTTCGGATCTGATGAATCCGGATCTGATGAACGATTAATGTAATTTGTTCTTTTCATATTCATTTACAAATCCAACAGAAAATAAATAAATAAATAAAATAAGAACTTCTTTTTCATACTTTAGGTTTTCAAGTTAAAATAGAAAATGAGAAAACCATGGACCGAGCTTAATTTTGATATTTAAGCTTACCGAATTGGGATGACCCGGAAGTTAGCGAATTGTTAGCGTAATTCCGTGTTTTGCTAGAATTTCGTGTTTTGTGAGCATGGATGATCATGGAGAATTTCATGTTGTTTAGAGAAAACAAACGCATAACTCTCAAGGAGGATGACCTGACAGAAAATATCGGCAGAATCTTTCAGGTATAGTAGTTTCGTCTAATCTGTTCAATGAATTCAGTAAAATAGACAGACATTGTTATTAATGTTATGGTGGTGGACTGCCCCCCCCCCACACACACACAAAANAAAAAAAAAAAAAAAATCAGAAAGCTTAAATGTCAAAATTTGGTTCGGTCCGTGGCCCCATTTTCTCATTTTCTATTTTTAATTTGAGCATAAAATCAAAATTACGAAAAACAAGTCATTATTTGTTTTTTTTATGTTAGATTTGTAAATGAATAACAATAATAAATTGACCATAATAAATTGTTTTTCCGCTTTCTGATTTTGGATTCTTAAATGGATATGAGAAGAATGAATGATACGCGGATTCTGATGCAATCAAAACTCCATGACTTGTTCTCTGTTTTCCTGTGTGTGTCAACAAAAGGATGAGTAAATAAATGACGTTCCTTTCAGTATTCAAGATCTGGGCCAAACTCCGATCGAATAAGGATGCAAACCAGAATGTGGATTTTGAGCTCAAAGCTCAACATGGCCAAACTCCTAGAATGTGTACCTGAGCAAGTGCATGCCGTGCCTAAACGTGCACGTATGCACACATCTGACATGACACATCAGCGCTATCATCCCTGTCCACGCCAAACCAAGCTCAGCCCAGACCCAAGACAGGACCAGTTATCCTAAATCAGAGTTTTACGGCTCTTGCATTATTTACGGGCGGAGTGAAGGTCATAGTGAGCGATGGGGAGACTGGGGCTCCTACCTGTAGCGCCCGCTCATAACTCACCTGTCAACTTTAGCACCCAGCTCGGGATGATGAAGCACCCCGGCTCCCCAAATCTGTCTGTGGGCCAACTGGCTCCCACTTAGCCCCTGTCTAGCGGTGTGGCACTTGTCTGCCACGCTGGAACAACTAGCTCCTGCCTCAATTATAATCCCTCCACTCTCTCCTCCGCCTCTCCCTCCTCTGCTGGTTTGTCTCCATCCCTACCTCTGTCCATCCAAACGCTGTCCTTCTCTCTCTCTTGATTTCAGAGGAAGGAACACACACCTCTGCAGATAATCTGGCTTTCCCACGGAGTGGAAAACACAACGAAGCGGTGTTTCTGCAAGATGTGTACATAATCCTCATGAGAACGAGCAGAAGTAATGATTCTATTCACATTTTACATGATTACACGCAGCAGCAAAGGTTGTGTATATGCATTAATCTTATTACTTGTGAATCCTGTTTTCACAAAAGTAACTTGCTGGTGTTAATACCTGCTGCTGTCTTCAGTAGTTGGGACCCTACAGGGCTGAAATAATGAAAAGCTCACTGGTTCTGCTGCTAAAACAAGGGCTGTGAAATGTATTCACGCCACAGTTGGACACCAATTAGACTGTACAAACCCCAACATGAAAACATCTTGTTGCATCTGTGAACATTTTATTGCTTTTGAAGCAGCATTAAATCGTGTAACTGTCTTGGCTGTAGATGCGATGGCTGCAATTGGCGATCGGAGCAGAATATGAAATTATTGCCGGTGAATTAAGCGCGTTTTCTGTGTAAAAAGCAAAAGCAGCCGTTCCGTCTTCATCTTCAGTTGACCACAGCAGCTGATTTTCTCCTCCTCTTTTCAGAGTCGTGTATCTAAAACTTACCACGTCTTATGTGTGAATGCGACACTCACAGTCATTTCCTATTTGGTGCCTTCGGGGAACTGATTTTCCATTCCACACCATGCTCAACTCATCTTTATGCCAGCAACCTGATTTCATAACAAGCATAAACAATTTGTCTCCATTGTATTCTCTCCTAACTCCGTCATGACCTTATTCATCGGTCCCTCAGGCCCTCTGGGTGAAATATATGAGAAGCTCTACAGCTATGCATATCAAATGCAAACTGTCTAATACCAGCAATTCCTCTTGGAATGGGCTGTTTCACTTAAGGTGCGGACAATAATTAACCGGTCCTTCAAACGAATGGTGGTCTGTGTGGCTAATTTGCTAAATTGCATCAGTGTTTTAGCATTGACAGGCTAAGCAGTTTATTTGTAAATGAGTAGCATTTTCTGTGCCACTCAAAGAGAGCAGGCCTTGTTTCTGGACCTCCATGTGTGTGTTTCCAGTGTTGTGCTGAAATCTGCATCCCTGCTGAAAATTGCATCCCCACTTCTGCCAAGATTTGCATCCCCGCTGTAAATAATTTTCTGAAGACAAAGGAATTAAATCAAGTTAAGAGGTCACATTTGGGGTTATTAGGATGTGACAGGGTGAGTTTGGTGAACATTTTCTCAGGGCTGAGAAAAGACGAGGTGCATTTTTTGGCAAGTGCCTCATCCGCTGAGATTTGCATCCCCCAAAATAACTTTCTGGAGATGAAGGAATGAAATGATGTTAAAAACTCACATTTGGGGTTATTTTTGTATGACAGGGTGAGTTTGGTGCATTCAGGCTTGAGAAAGAAGAGGATGCATTTTTCGGCAGAAATAGTGAATAAATAAGAATGGAGGACTGAATCTCTGCTGCCCAACAGACTTACTGTAGGTATTATTGTTACNTGAATAAATAAGAATGGAGGACTGAATCTCTGCTGCCCAACAGACTTACTGTAGGTATTATTGTTACTGTCTCTAAGAAGTTATTCAAAGGAATAAATATTGTCTTGGATTACATATATGATGCATGGTCTGTGAGTGGGGATGCAATTCTCGGCAGAGATGAAGATTTTGGAACAAGGTCAAGATCTGGATACGGACTGATAGCGCTAATACCTCGTGACATACTGCGGAATATATCTGGAAAACTTTTGTGGAACTGAAATGAAGTTTCTGACCCAAGTCCCAGCTGCTTTCCTATTATACTCTCACCCTCAGGATTCAGAAAAGCTGTGTGAGTTCCTTTCTATATCTCGGTTTGACTGACAGCGGCGGTATTGCAGACGTCTCGCTCGGAGCCTCCGCCGCTCACGATCCGGCAGGGGAGGAGGAGGAGGAGGAGGAGGAGGAGGGGGAGGAGGTAAAGCTGGCTGTGGTGCCAAAGTGATTGTGCTTGGGGAATGGTATTTCTGACATTTGTCTGGCAGATAAAAACCACGATCAGATATGAGGAAGAGAAGGTCAGTGTCCCCGCAATCAGATAGCTGTGGTTCGGCATCTTGTTTGATGACTTCCTCCGCTCGCCGTGGACCAACGTGGAGCCAAGAGGCTGGGTATATATGGAGAGGTNTTGATGACTTCCTCCGCTCGCCGTGGACCAACGTGGAGCCAAGAGGCTGGGTATATATGGAGAGGTAACACCGGGGATGCGACCAAATAAATTCCGGGAGAAGAAAATATTGAGACAGCGTGTTATTCTACACCCTGTGACATGCCAACAATGGAAATGCATAAAAAAGAATCCTATCGGTGTATTGCATGTGTGTATAAAATCCTAAAAATTAATGATTTGTCACATGTGACCTTCTAAATCCTGCAAAATCTCTGCAGTCAACTTTCTCTTCACCTGACCCCAGCAGCCTTAAGCCACGTGAGCTCGGCCTGATCAAATAGAATCGAGCATAAGACAAATGCCCTCTGGAAGTGTGAAGGGTACACATTAAAAACGGCTGAGACGGGCAGATTAGAATTATATTCTGATTTGCACAAAGAGCGCCTCAATTACATGCAGAGCTGGTCAGAATTTGGAAATGTCAGTCAGCGTGGCTGTGTGAATAAATTTACACGTACGCCAATATCCTGTCATTTTTTTTTTTTTTTCNTTTTTTTTTTTTTTTCTCTCCAGGATAGTTTAGTATTCCATTTTTGATTTGGCCCGTGAAAATATCAGAGCTGTGGATGTGATGTCGTTTTGATTGTATAGAATAATATGATTGGTCGGAGTGGAAATCAGAGTTTGATTTAGCACGTTCTTAGTAAATTCAGCACTATCTCTCCCTCTATCTCTCTCTTGGTAATGTTATTTTCCCCAATTAAATTTGCGGCATCGTTTTGGAATGTAAAAGAGTCTCAGCGCTCTTTGAGTCTTTACATTTCATTTTAATGATTTTCAATAACTGTGAATCTTGCAGAATCTCACCAAGTGGAGAATTAAATGGTTGAGTGCATCAGGATGGTGATTTAAAGTTTTGATGGTTAAAGTCTCTAAATATAAGATTAAAACATTAGAGGTCCTTTCTGGTGAAGCCTGCTGAACTGAGCCCATTAACCAAATGAATGATAAAATATTACTTTCCAGATGCCATGACATGGTCCTTTTTATTGCAGCATTTATTAATCGAATCTGTTAGCAGTTCATGGGTCTCATTCACGAGACCATAAAGGACAACTTTGATACCATGAACTGTAACCCGTTCTCCTTCCACATCGTCAATAGCAACACTTTGTCAGATCCCCTGGCATGACGTCACGTACGCTCAAGGTACATTTGTATAGAGACGTATAAGGTTTTCAACAAATCCAGGTGGAAATAGTAGAAGCACATTGTTGTACCAAAACTTTATGGCTAAATAAGGGATTCAGGTGTTACACTAAACTCTGTAACCCATCAGATTCTGTGGCTTGATTTACAATTGTAGCTATTTCAGCTAATTACCAACTGTAAATGTTTTTATTATAGTCTCATACTGTATTTTAAAGGACCATACCAGCCATTTTGCATGTTTGAACCTAATATATTTAATTTTCATACATGTAACATTACTGACAATCATTTCCCAAAGCATACTACTGGAATGGTGAATTAAAAATGTTTTTCCTACCTCCCAGATTGCCACTGGTTTCAGTTCATTCAGCCTATCCCAAGAACGTTTCAAGTATCAACAAGTTGATTTTAATAGCAGAATGAACTGAAACCAATGGAGGTCTGGAAGGTAGGAAAAACATTTTTAATTCACCGTTCCAGTAGTATGCTTTGGGAAATGATTGTCAGTAACGTAACATGTATGAAAATTGAATATATTGCAAAATGGATGGTATGGTCCTTTAACAGCTGTTTTTCCCAAAAATGGTGCCTCCAGTGTTTCTAGATAGGGTCACAAAGTTTCATGGTTGTGATTTATAACCTCACATATCAATATTTAATCAACACATCAGTCTTTGACTCTCAAGTTTCACAGAAACTGAGGGGAATCTAAAAGGAATTATCTTGATTTGGCAGACAAAGTGGAAAGAACAAAAAGTTGGTGTTTCTGTTCTGAAGAGTATTCTGTAATTGCTGCACATTTGTCTCCAGTATTTACTGTCAGCTTTTAAACGCAGAGAAAACTTTTGCAATTGGTATTTAACTGAAATAGCTAAAAGTACAAATCAAGTCATAGGATCTGACGGGTCACAGAATTTGGAAAAATTTGGAGTACTAAATAGCTTTAAGACATAGCTGATGCCTCTTTCTATGGAAGATTATAAGGGACACGTTAAAAATAAAAAAAATAGAGTGAAATATAATACATTTATGAAATACAGTACATGTTTTCATTTGTATTTCATTTCAATACATGCATTTAATGTGTCATAATTAAGTGAAAAACATGTGGTATAGTGCAAACGGTTTATTTGTTTTGTTTCAGTGGTTGAATTAATTGTTTTTCATTGTGACATGAAATTTTCATGCCACATTACAATCTATCAACAATACAGTGACATATTGTACATTAATAGTACATTAAACAAAATACATAAACAAAATAAATAAACACTTTGCACTATACCATATGTTTATCACTTAATTATGACACAGTAAATGTGTGTATGGAAATGAAATACAAATGAAAACATGTATTGTGTTTCATAAATGTGTATTATATTTCACTGTATTATTTAATTTTAATTCTGTCCTTTATAATCTTCCGTATCTTTCCAGGTAAGTTTGGGAAAATCTCTCATGGATTGTTTTTTGACATTGACAAAAAGTGACATAGTTCACCTAAATCTATCAAATTCATGGGCACGCTGGATTCCAGCTTCTGATCATTCCTGCAACATTTCCACCAACAGAATCTCTTCCCTTGATAAAATGATTCACACACATATTAGAAAAAACTTGCTGAAAAAGGTTCTATAAAACCTAGTGTTTTATTATTATTATGGTTATAGTCTGAGACATCTTGCGCATTGGTTGTTACCTCTGGAAGAGGGGCACCACCTTGGCATTCAACAGATAAATTTATTTTAGAAAGGAAATTAAATCCCACCCAATCATATCACATCTTCAGGGTGCGTGGAAGAAAGCTGCAAAAATGAATGGTATATATTGATCCCTATTTAAGCAAATTACCAAGTATTTGGCTTAATCCAAAGTTACACACAGACAAAACTCTCTTTTTGTGGAAAGAGTGGTGACAAAGGTATTATCACATTATTATCACATCTGGGGATTTTTACAGTGGAGGGATAATTAGGTCATTTGAAGATTTATCACTTGAAAATCCTCACAACTGGAGGTATTTTCAAATACGCCACGCACTGAAGGAAACATTTTGGTCCTATTTAGGCTGCACAACCAGAGATGAGTTCAGTAGGATCCTGGAGATATTTGTGGAGGCAGGAAGGCAGGAAGGCTAAGTATGACAGGTTGCTGATGTGTGATGGGGGAAATAAAATCACGACGTCTCTCAAAGATGTATGAGAAATGGATTTAGGGGTTTCTTTTGATGACCAAAATTGGGAGAGAATTTGTGCTAAAGATTGCACTCTATCAGGACTGGACCCTGAGGAGGTTATTTAGATCGGGTTTATTAAACTCAAAGACTGGAAATGTATGAGATTTGAAGTTACTCTGATGCATGCATTGTGGGCATGCCCCGAAATACAAGTATTCCAGATGAAAAATCATAATTATATTAAAGATGTAACTGGGCTTAGTTTTGATTTCTTGTATATTCTTGTAGACTCTAATGTTTTACCCAGATTTCTGAAAGTACTGAAGGAGTGGGTAACAACAGCAAAAATGATTGGGTGAGAAACTGGTAGACTTTGGGAACTCCTCCCTTTGCTGTGTGGATTCCTGAGTTAGGAAAGGTTGCTGCATATAAAAAAAAATGACATACGGATGGCGAATAATGTACATAAATACATGCAGAAGTGGAGCAGATATGTGTTATTTACGCATGTGTAAGGACTTTATGGTGGAATCCATTTACTGAGTACCTACTGATGTGCTTTATTTATTTTTTGATTTTATGAAAGTCATAATGGGTGGTTGGTTGAGTTAGGGTAAAGGAAAAAAAAAACCAACATATATTTTTTATGTTTGAAAGTCTGTGATTTGTACTGAAAAACAATAAAAATTGCAAGTTGGAAAAAAAAAAGAAAAACCTTATTGAGTGAAAAGGTGCAAACAAAAAACCAAACAGGATTCACGTGTACACTTCTACTTTTCTTTTCACACTAACATCAGAGGTCTGCTGTGTGTATCTGGCCGAGTTCACACCTCCAGAATAAAGCACGTCGTGAAAGGTGGACTAAACCCAAACAGCAGCTCGTATATCATCAGACAATAGCTGCTGGAAAACAGCCTCTGCTGAGCACATCCAGCAGACGGAGCAGATTCTCTTTACAGGAATAAGAACTCTGAACACGGGGGAACGTCATCAATAACCTCTGGCCAGTGATGCTGCAGATTCACAAAACCACATCTCAAGTTAACTCAAACCACATGAAACGCCGTCACGAAATCCTCCATAACCTCTTAAAATTACAATTTGTCCTCTGCACATGGATAATCTGTTGTTAAGTTTGAGTGTCTGCATATTCTTTTCAGCCATTATGGCGATTTAGACATTTCTTCTGGCAAAACAGATGTTAGCACGAGACTGGATATGACTTTAACCCTTTGATCTGGTCATTTCTACTACAATGCCACAAAATTAAAGTGTGCAGGCAGTTTTAATATGAAGGAACTGCCTTTTCATTGCTGTAATGCTTCAATAATTCTTCACATTCCAGGTCAGAATGTTGAAAATTGACAAAGTTCGCTGAGATACAAAGCCATTACACTGACAAAACGCTCGGTGAAATGCTGCGCGCAGCATCGAAAGCTGGAACAAATTCCAGATTATTCCAAAAACAAGAATACATTCTACCCAACAAAACAATGCAGAGATGGGCTTGCTCCTGTGTTTTTGCTAACTTTCCATCTCTGTGACTTTAAAACATCATAAATATGTGTAGCAGCGCTTAAAAATGAACCCCATTAAGCGTTGGTCAGAGCATCGTAGTTATGGCTCTCCTCAGTGCCGCTATTCCACAGAACCGACTTTCTCCTGCCAGGTAGCTTATAACGCAAACACCATCATTATATTATACATCATCCATAACCCCTGGCAGCACAAACCATCCCGCTGCTCCTTAGTCTAGCGTCTCTCATTGGCTTTGACAGCTGGGCTGGATCAATTGGACAGGCCCTGACTGCGGCTGAATGACAGAGTGTTCCAGACGGCCCATTCTGACTGTCACTTCCCTGAGAGATCACCAGCCACTCCTGCCCACGAATACTAATACTGTCAACATGGCCGGGGTCTGGGACGGGAGCAGGTTTTAATGTGTGTGTGTGTGTGTGTGTGTGTGTGTGTGTGTGTGTGTGTGTGTGTGCACGCGGCGTTGATACGTTCCGTATGTGCGCGTTTCTACACAAAACTGCCAGGTGAGATTTGCACTCACGGAGGCAATTCGAGCTTAACTAGGCAAATGGCCATGCACACACACACACACACACAGACACACGTTACCTTCCATTCCCATTGTCCTCTGTGCTGACAGCCGAGGCATTGTAGGACATGCAGGAAAGCCATTAATAAGGCTGGGATGAAAAGAGCACACTAACAGCAGCAAACAGGGTCAAAGGTGAAATGCTAGCTACCTGCCAAGAACGGGATCCTCCCTGCTGTAATCTTTGCATGTTACACGGAAATCTATTCCATGTGGATGAGTGTTTTGCAGCATGAACAGGCTGTGTGGCCTTTGGTGAAATTAACCTCGGAAATCTGCAACAATGCTACCAAAGCTCTGGACTTCTTCACTCAGAAAAGAAGAGAAAAAACATAAAAGACACTCACACTGTCTTCAACTTAAACTCAAAACCCAGAATTTCCAACCTCTGACTTAATAAAGCCAAAGAAAACTCATAATTCCTTTTCCAAGCATCTCTCACCAATCACACCTCAGCACCAGAATCATTCAAAATGGCAGAAACTGGAAAAGCTTCAGAGACAATCACAGGACTTGGCAAGACAGCTATTCTGCAAGTGCCCGGATGGAGTGTGTTTGTGTGCATTTTCTGCACGTTGCTACAGTAAGCGACACACTCCCCTGCTGCAGATGTTTCAGCTCTGCGTATGACAGAGCTCCTCAGGGTATAACGTCTGAAACAGCTGAGCGCTGACCTCAATTTGACACTCGGCGCCGCTCATCTGTTCACTTCCGCTGTTACACTGCATGTGACATGAGCATTCCCTCGTCACACGCCCGCAATGCCTGAGGAAGTGTGTGTGTTTAGAATGTTCAAGTGTGTGTGTGCATGTTGTCCTGCTTTCACATGCAGATTGGAAGCACATTAAATTCCTGTCAGTAGCGGCTAATCTTACGGGAGAGAAGAACTGATGTGACGTGTGTGTGTGTGTGTGTTTGTGTGTTTCAATGCCCTCTGACACCCTTAAGTGCAGCTGAGCAAATACACACGAGGTAATGAGTGTGACTGCTGTAAGCATGTGTGTATCTGAGTGTCAGAGGGCGGGATGGAACACATGAAATACGGGCGTTTCTGCAGCCTGATCATGAGTGAATCATGTAGCATCAAAGGAGCACAGAAATGCAGTAATTACTGTATATCTATTCTTAACTTCGTATTTGTGAACATAATAAAAATCCTGTTTCTGCTATGGGATACGTGTCAAAATCCAGGAAAAAAAAAAAAAAAAAAAAAAAAAAAAGCAGAAGCAGGCAGATTACTCAAACAGGATTAAGAACAGGCCTTTTGATTTAAATTAGAATTAATTGTGCTTATCTTACTCTGCTGTTTCTTTCTCTTTTTTTTTTCATGAAGGAAAGCTTTAAGTGTTTCATGCAGTGCAGATGTTTTTTTTTTTTTCNTTTTTTTTTTTTTCTCTTACGCAACTCTGTCATCATCTGTATTGTGGCGCACGGTGTCCAAGCTACCCGTAAAGCAGATTTCTCTTTTATCATGAGCTTTAGTTCTATATCAGCAACATGATTAATGCAATTCTGTGCCACTAGATTGGTTCTAAATATATTCCCAGGAGTAATAATGGCTGAAGACAGGCAGTGCTTGGCTCAAAGGTACTTCAGCACAATGGATGACTTGAACTCCAAACGGTAACAATGACAAATATCATCAGATACAACCATATGAGGATAATGGTGATGCTTTCATGGCTGCTGGTTTTGCTTTGTAATGGGATTTTGGAAGGAATCCATTAGTTTTTGGTGCGGATCACAATCCAGGGCTGGATCCAAATGATGAAATGCTTGGAGAAGGGCCAGGTTAGTAGAACAAGCAGGACTAGAAACACGCAGTGACTACTTATGTCTGGCTGAGATGATGCTGATTCAGTGGTTTTGATCAGATAGAGACAGAAAAATACATCAAAAATCTCATCTTTTATTTCTCTTAGGCTGGTTTATTATTTAAAAAAAAAGATTTGGTGGAGATAAGAGCTCTAATCAGTGCCATTCTAGTTTCTAGTTTTAACCATTCCTCCTGTACACACTCATCTATCAACACTGACACAATAACACTAATCGTAGCCATATTCACCAGGATTGAATAGTTATGATGTGCTCAAGTTTGAAATATATTCGGTGAGAGATGATTTATTGTTCTGTGGTGATTCATCTGTTCCAGTGCGGAGCCCTTTAATTCGCCGAGTTCCTCCAAGCTTCAGAAATGGCGAGGAGATGCTTAAGAAACATTGCCAAGAGCCTAATCCAAATGAGATATGTTAACATGCAAGCGCTGATTATATAGGAGCCGTCGCTGCCACAAAGGAGAGGAGCAATCCTCTAATTTGGGTGACAGAGACTGAAATGAGTCATGACTTCGTGTTTGTAAGATTGGATAATTCAATTGCAGCAGTTTTTTTATCACGGTGTCAACACTCGAGAGAAAATAATTACTATGACTGCAAACGTCACACAACAGCAGCTTTAAAGGACTATACCGGCCATTTTGCATGTTTGAGTCTAATATCTTCAATTTTTATACCTGTAACGTTACTGACAATCATTTCCCAAAGCATACTACTGGAAAGGTGAATTAAAAATGTTTTTCCTACCTTCCAGACCTCCATTGGTTTCAGTTCATTCTGCTATTAAAATCAACTTGATGATACTTGAAATGTTCTTGGGATAGGTAATCCATCATCACCAACAAGACGTGTATTCAGGTTTTGTTTTTTTTTTTGAAGTTATGTAATTTTAGCATTTAAGCGCAATAAAAAGCGTGGAGTGAATGTATGCCTCCATCGGATAATATAGTCCCAAAAGAAGACCTGTGTTTATGGAAAAATTTAAATGACTGTGACTTCATAAGGCTGTGTAACTACTAGCAGGATAAACATTCATTTTTAAGGTGGGCGTATTGCTTGAATATTTGATTTTGAAAGATTAAGAAATTTTTTTTCTCTTTTTTTCTGTCTGCATATATACATGTAGTTGTGGTATATGCCAAGATTAGCACAACCATCATTTATATATATGCAATTTAATCTAGCAACAGACAGATAATATATAGTGCATAGGTGAGTGTGTGTAAGTGTGTGACCTTCACCGGANATCTAGCAACAGACAGATAATATATAGTGCATAGGTGAGTGTGTGTAAGTGTGTGACCTTCACCGGATTAAGAGCTTTTGAAAAATATCAGGAAAGCTAAAATATGGTTTTATCCTTTGGGAAATGATTGTCAGTAACGTAACATGTATGAAAATTGAATATATTAGGCTCAAACATAAAAAATGGATGGTATGGTCCTTTAAAGTGAATGGCTTCTTCTTTAAAATGACAATTCAAGTGTTGTTGAAAAGGTATTTGGAAGTATTTTGGAGACTTTAACCTCTGATGCAACAGATCATGTGATATACAGTCTCTCTCATACAGTAGTTAATTTTTAGTTGCTATATGAGAATCGATATAATCAAAATTCTGTAAAGATGCCTGTATTTATTTTTGAAACGTCTGCGTAGTTACAAAATTTGGAACGTATGCGGACAGACAAAAAGGACACTTTGCAGCACATCAAGCACAAAACAAGCCTAAGCAGAGCTGCGATGTGGATTCTGACAAACAACCTCTTCCTTAAAGATCGGCGAGACAGCCAGATGGATTTCTGGCGTGAAATCTCACAAAATCCTGGAAAAGAAGATGCATGAAAAGTTAAAAGAGGGACTGTCTCCTTTTTGTCACAGCAGCAACTCCTCCTCATGGGCGATGCCATTTGTAAAAAACAGACTTCTTTGATACTGTGTGATGTGGGCTTGAGTTGTTGATGCCTTACAGTTTGGGATAATACGAGTTTGCTGCGAGGAGGAAATGTGTGTAAAAGCTGGAGACGTGCCTGTGCAAAAAGCATCATTCAGCCTTTACAGTCTGCGCTGATACAGGACTATAAATCATTCTAATTTGATGGTCCTGTGTGGTCCATTTTCATGCATTGCTATGCACTTCAGAATGCTGCATTACACTAAACGTGACACGCCGCACACACATGCACTATCCAATAACCTAATCCTCCCCAGCCTTTTAAAAAGGCACTTCCCTGTTAAAAGCCACAAAAATGTCACTGAATGCAGCTGACAAATGAGCCGCTAGAGAGAAAACGCCTTCGATCTACAAGGTTAATAAGTTATTACGATATAATCAAGCATGTGCAACTCGGCGCACGATTCAGCTTATTTCCCTCAACTGCTGAAAAGCTGAATAGTAAATATCTTGTGACACTCGAGTGTGTTTTGTGTGTTAAGTGGATTTAACTTGAGGTCAGTTATTAGCATTGGAGTGCGGAATGCTGAGCGTAGCGACAGCTAAAACATCTCAGTGAATGAAATCGAGCAACACAATGCTCTTCAAGGCTAATTTCCAGAATGCAAGAAACTAACAGTGCATAATATCAGACGACCGAAAGCGAATCAGAACTCCATCCAGGAAACATTTCAAAATCGTGCTTTGGAATTGCCTGCAATCACAGGAACGTGCACATCAGAACACACTCCTGCGTTCTGCATCTGTTTCCTGTGATACCGCGTGGCTGTGGACACCCCCAGCTGCACCGGATGCGGTAATTAACACCCACAATCAAGGGAGTTGATTGTAGCATCAGCGCTGACATTGTAATTAAAGGTCAGCATTGTAAATATTACATTTCGGTGGCAAGCATGAAGAGTTTATGGCATTGAAAGCGAACTGCTCAAAGTCTCAAGTGTACAACGCAGTCAAAACCTGGAGAGAGCGACCGCGACCAACAATAGTCCCACTAAATGCCTGTAGAGAAAAAAAGCCTCGACAATGGAAAAGCATTCTGCATTCAGAACTATTGTTGTTTCTCTCTATCATGAGCAAATAAGTGTCGCCCCTTAATTTGGTTCTGAATGCCGGAGACTGGCGACAAAGCAACACCGCTCGTCCAAATCAAATCTCGTGGCTCTACTTTCGGCGTGATTACACAATAACCCGGAGCGGACTGATTGTCTACCTCCAGCAAATCCTGCCAATGTCACTGAATAGTGGATTGTTGGATCGGCGCTGCCCATTTCCATCCGTGGCGCCCACCGCAGCAAAGAGGAGAATACTAATGCTGCTGAATAGCGACGGACTGCGACGGACTAAATCCTTTAGAATTGAAAACTCAGGAAAACTTACGCTGAATGCTGGATAGGATACTGTATACTTCTCTGTCTTTGTAAGCATGAAAACATGTTCCAAAGCGTCACTTTTTTTTTTTTCCCTTTTCTATTTGACTGGCTGTAGTCGACCTGCACGTTAATGAAAACCTCTGCTAGTATGGGCCAGAAAGCTGAAAATTTCACATTATAAAACTCATAAATCAAATGATTGTCTACCTCTGCCATCACACTAGTGGAAAAAGAAGATAGCATAAAGCTCCAATTTTTCTTTTAATATAATTTTTAATCATAGCTGCCCTTAACTTTCCCTCAATCTTCCTGTGCTTCAACACCGTCAATTCTCCTCCTCATCCCCCTCTTTCACATTTCAGAAAGGCGACCCGTGAAGGCTAAAGAGTTATGGATTTACCAATTTCACCTAATGACTTATTGTCCCACAGAGGAGGATAAAGAAATAATTTTGCATGTAAAGTGAAGCAAAGGGACCCCTTATTGCTAAACGACACTCTGTGGACATAGGACCAATGCTGTTTTGACCAGAGATGAGCAACTCCATTAGAAATCAACAGGGGACGGCTTTAACAACAGCTTTATTTGTGCCGCAGGGTTCCAGAAGCAGCTCTTTAACCCTCACTGTGTTACTGATACGCTGCTCAACATGTGGAAAATGGTGGAAGACGATCTCATTGCTAAATAAACTATCTAGTTGAACAGCAAAAACGACAAAATCAAAACTCACCTCAGAACGCAGGAATAATAACCCACGTCGTCCAACTCTGCTGGCCGGAACCATATGGCGTCCTCCTCCTTGCTCATCCTCGTGCCGTCGAAGCTGATGGGTTCCTCAAAGTCCCCGTGTCCCGCGCTTTTGTACCACATCAGGCTAAGTCCTGCGCTCTGAGCATGGGTGTAGTTGGCTCGGATATATCCATAGAATAAAGCGCACTTAATCCGCACGGGTTCTCCCAGAAGCACCTTGTATTTCAGGTAGTCCACCGACCAATCTGTGCAGCCCTCCACTGAAAGAGAAGAGACAGAAACGGGGATTAAATCGTGGTTACCAGCAAAGCGGCGGATGTTTTTTAGTATTTTGCATCTCTGTAATCATGGAAACAGTAGGTGGCAACAAGGAGAGGACCACTTTCATTGCTGGCGTCCCGCTGTTTGCTCACGTTTGCCAGCAACGGATATTATTCACAGTTAGTGCAAAATGTGTGTGTTCTCTGACAATAAGACGTACAGATGGGGGGCAAATTAAACATAAGCTGCATCAACATTGGCTTTTTTATTGAAGACTAAATATTTTTACCACACTGTAACAGGTACATGATGGCGATATCTAATATAATTGCTCACCTACATTTGAACTGGGAAAGTTTAACCGTTTGTCTGGATTAATTTCCTCAGGCGATCAGACTGTCTCAAACACGCTTTTCAGTCATAGAAATGGGAAAAGTGCCCTTCTGATATTGCTTTACTGTACATACCAAAGCTAACAATTGGGGTCTGCATGGTAATATATCTAATAAAGCGCACCAGCAGCCAGTCAAGCAGCTATAAAGCAAAAATAATTGCATCACAGTACGCGCTGCGGGGAGAGCAATGTTTGATTTTGAGACTTATTTTCTTTTTCTGGGTGTATGAAATTTAAATTGACTCTCCATCCTGGCTGGGAGAATTCAGAGACAATTACTCCTGGGTACCAAAGCCCCTGAGTTTGTGATACTCTGTCTTTTGGTTATTCACAATCAGAGTAAAGAGGGTAAAACATTTTGTTGCTTCATGTCCTACACGTGGGAGAAAAGCTGGGTTGCAGAGGCTTTAGCCATGTTTAAAAGTTTATTCAACCTTCCCTGCTCTTTTGGGATGCCGTGAAACCCCTCGTCTAATACTTGACAGACAGTACGGCTCCAAACACAACCTGACTTGCTCCCCTTCTGGCATCCATTCTTCCTTTTCTGTTTCTGATGTACTCCGCTCCCTTGCTTCACCTCACCGCATCGCTCACGTTTTAAAAAACAGCTGGTGAGCACAGCTGCCGTGCGCTCAACAGGCCTCGCTAATTGAGCTTCTATAAATGTTTTATTTACTAACGAAGCAACTCGGCCGCCAATCAGCGAGGTGCGGGGTGTGAGGCGGACGAGAGAGGGGGAAATGGGCGATGGAGGGACTGATTAAATCATTTTGATTTGTTGGGTTCTATTGTTTTGTACTATAAGTGTCAGGATATTTCCAATGCAGAATTTAATAGCTTCAGATCTTCCAGATACTTAAAGCTTTTAGTTTCAGTCCCTCGCAATCAAACACAGCTCAACAACCCTACAGGCAGAAATCCACCACTGAGGAGGCTGATTTCTTCACCAGAGGAAGCCTCAATATACCAGGCTTGTGTTTTGAGGAAGTGGCATGGCTCGCTTACTCCAAATTGGAAAAACTCACTGACTTACGACGCTTACATCGACTGCGATCGTAATTTCTTTCTGCCGTTACATTCGCAAAACAAAACTGATTGGAACGTGCTCGCCAGCGTTCTCCAGCGGTTGTTGAAGAGCTTTTTTTGGGAAACGTAAGTAGAAATTCTCGAGATGAAACAGCTTAAAAAAAACGCACTGTGCACAATAGATTGATTAAACGCAGTTCCCTTTAAACGTTCCCTTTAAAAGTGGCGAATGAGCCATTAATCTTGTTATTTTACTGTAAACCAGCTTTGGCAATATGTCAAAAAGGTAATTTTTTACCTGCAGACAAACCCGGCAGCTGCGGAACATTTCCTGATCCTACTTGATCCCAAATCTGCAACAATAAGTAGCTGTCTTCACTTAACATTCAAACACAACAGTCTGACATGACCCTCTAAACCTCCTTTTGATTTCCTCCATTAAGTCTGTCTTCCCAAGAGCAGGAAATTAAGAAAATCCACCCAACTTGTGGAAAGAGTGAATGACTAAAAACAGAATGAAGCAGAGAGAAAACGCTGAAGGCGGCGGCATGCGTTCAGCTATCCAACAGCACAATCCTTTCTGTGAGATTAAGTAACTGTTGCCATGGCAACACAGGGTCTACCCTCCTTATCAAAAACTTGCTAATTAGTTTGTGGGCGATAATAACTGGAAGGCTTAAGGTAAGACAACCACAGCCGTCACGGTTTCACTTCTAACCGTATGAGACTCTGCGTTTTAGTCTCAGAACTATGAAAAACATCACAGGAGCGTAGAAGTCAGATAAGCAGAAAATAATTAGGCAAAAAGTTTCTAGAGTCACAGCTTATTTTTCTAATAAATGTCTTACGTGTATTTGCTCAGAAATAAACACACACCTAACCCTGAAAACAATTCACGACTTAGTCAAAGCTATGGCACTCAGTTCATATCTTAGCTTCTTTGTAAGGAAAATAGGCAAGGTTCTCAGTTTATATTTAAAGAAATACTATGAAATCAGCTAACGATGCTCTCAAACTTGTGAAGAATAAACCACCTTGTAAATATTCTACTCAGCCTGACCACAGCACCTATCTCTATTTCCTCTGTGTGTGCCCAGACGGAAAAGAAAGAGACAAATGTTCCCTTAAGGTGCTTCAATTTGGCTTCACGGTGTAAATTTGGTAAGAGAAAAACTGGTGAATGCTTCGGCGGCAAATGTCAGACAGCCTGGCTACGTCTCTGCCTTTTGCCGTTGTCACCACAAAATGAACATTTGGTCCACTCGACGTTTCTCCTCACAAAAAATTATGTTGCACAAAGTGGGTAAGCGCAGAGTCAACAGAGAAACAGATATCTGCTTGACAATGCAAACACGGGTGCAGTAAATCAGGAAAAATATAGTGCAAACTGTGTATAGCCAGTCTATAAACTCATGACACACGCTACAATATGGGACAAAGTAGTGGTTATGAAATAAAGATATAAAGAAAATGGCTCCACGTTAAAAAAAAGATGCATTATAAAAGACATTTAATTACATGAGTGACAAGGTTTTGAAGATTTCCCTTGTTTTAACTGATACGTTACAGCAAATAATCCAAAATTCCAAATGATTTTCAAAGGTAAGCCCAGCACATTCAAAGGGCTCTTCTCTCTAACGCCGCCACGAGGAGCTTTGCCAGCGCCAATATCTGTTATCTTTCACCTATTCTCCAATCGCCCATTCTAGACTTTTGACAGAGGTTTATCATTTATTTCGGTAAGCCAGGACGGGGATTCTGCATAATCTGTTGGCAGGAAACAAACATGCTACAAAGCCTAATTGAACTCGATTAACATGTCCCTGCTCACCAGATTTCCATTCTGTTGGATTGCTGCTGGTGAGGGAATTGGCCAATCTGCTGAGTGATAATAACAACTGCAGCAGCTCTTCTGAGACCATCGAGCAAAATGCCGTTTGCAACTTCGCTAACCGTGACCCATAAATAAAAGGAGTAATTCTTCAGTTTGTTCCTGAGCGTGTCTGGGTCTGGTAACTGGTAACTGTCAGCTGTCATGTTTCACCGAATGATCGCAGCACAAAAGCTTCATGTCACTTTGCATGGAAAGTAGACTATAATAGAGCCACAGCCGCTGACACCATATTGAAATGAGGGCTTTTCAAACCATAGCCTGATTTAACCACGTCATTAAACAAAGACGGGCCTATTTGTCAAGCCTGCCTTGTTTTTATGTTTGTCATGTTTGTCTCATTTGTCCGACTGTGTAAAACAGACACACAGCCTTGTTTATAAAAGGCTTTTACTCACATATTTTGCGCTTGAGACCAAATCCAGACATGCTTTGATGCCAGATTTAATGACCTGCATGGATGTAATTTTCCTATATAACAAATATCATTCAAAATAAAAGCCCACCACATGCTTTAAATATATTAGAAATTACAGGCAAGAATAAAGAGTTTTATAAAACACCTCAAGGCATCTGTGAGTAAGATACTCTTGCTTATAGTCAAACACTTTAAATAAATCTTGTCAGGATAAGAAGCATCAGAAAAGATGCTTGTAAAGACGTGTGAATAGACTACTAATATCCATCTCTGGTTTAAAGGCCGCCACTATAAAACTAAACAAATGTTATGTCGCTTTGTCCTGCGGCGGTTTATAGTCACCCTGCGACGAGCATGTGCTGCTGTAGGAAAGGAGGCGACGGGCTGTTGAAGTGGGTAACGGGTCCACTGTGGGCTAATCTATGAGTCCAGATTGAGTCCAGGTCACAACTGTCACTCCTGCAAAGTGTCTCTTCTCTCATAACCACTCAAGGAGATGGTTCCGAAAGCACCGGCGTCATTCAATCGGAAAGGCGTACATACATTAGGCTTAAGGTTGATTGGATAAACACACAAGCCTGCACACGCACACACACACAACATGCAATCTATGAGGTGACGTGACATCAACTACTTGCCCTCATGGAGTGTAGTGTCTTAGCTGGCCTAGCTGGCAACTTATTGACTTCACAGCCACGGTGTCAAGTGGGGGGGGGGNGAAGTGTCTCGAAAATCTTGACCCACCATTTCCCACCTTGTGAAAACGCTGTCGCAGCAGAGTGGGTCTCAATTAAGAGGAAAATAGCTCTGATGTGTGGGAAAGCAAACCTGTGGGCTGCTGGCAGGTGGGGGGAGATTACCTGCATGATTGAAGTACCTCCAGCAGGTAGAGGAAGAAAAGGAGTCATCAGCCAATGAGGCAATCAGCCACGTGCATGTGAGAGTGTGTTCTCTCACACAGCACACACACACACACACACCATGGTGCAGCGATGGTAAATTTCAAATATAAATTAGGTGTTGCTGGTAATGTACTCCAATCAGTTCATTGTATTTAAAAAAAACTGATATCATCTCTTTACCCAGTTATCAGGAGACCCACCCATAAAATAGAACTTTTAAAAATGGATGAGCAAATAGAAAAATCTAAATTAAATAGAAATATAACTTTGTCTTATTGAAGAATTTGGGATTAAACAATATAATCAATAACTTAGTCCCTTTTGCTCACATTAAATTAACTAAATTCATACATGGACGTAGACCAGTCCAATCAGAAAAAGACTTCCTGTGAAGGGGCGTGACTATCAGGTAAGATTTGCATGCATGACACTTTAGGCTTTTAAGTGAGCGGATGTGTGTGTGTGTGTGTGTTGAAGCACTTTGTCATGACCTTCTTAAGAGTTCTTACACTCTGAAACTATTTTTGATACGAAAATGATATTTGTTTTACTGTATTTATTGATGTTTTTTGAATCTGTATCACTGTGATGTCTTGTTTTTAACCTTGCATTGCTGAATCTCCCGTCTGCACCACAAATTGACCTTTGGGTACTAATAAAGAATCCTTGAACTTTAATTTCTGCATTTGAAACATCCATAAAGATGGCAGACCAGGTTGGTTTCCGGTCAAGAGGGGATCGAGGAGTGAGGAACATCAGATAGAGCTTTGGAACCCACCCTTAGACTGCATTTCTTTCCTTTCCCTCCTCTTTTCTACACACTCTGCTATAATGGCACCTCTGGAACAAGACTCAGACTTCATACTTGAACAAAAGAATTTGGCTTCTATAATTTTGGAGGAAGAAAACTAAAGGTTATGCTGTCATGTAACGCTGCTCTATAATGGCTCTGCAGCAATAAGGATGCACACTTATAGGCCATCTGCTGAGATAAAAGAGAATCTATAACGAACAGCGTGAGGACAGCGGCCTTTAAATCCTCACAGAGGCAGCGCAGAACAGGGAAAACACAATCTACCTTCTTTACTAAATTCATAAAGATTTTAAGTACTAACATGAGATTAAATGACGTGCTAAAAATGGACATTTCTGTAGCATGAGATTAGCCTGCTTGTTTCACTGTTGCAATAACATTTACCTTCTTCATTCCTCACAAACAGATAAAGCAACTCCATCTCTCCCGCCTCGCCTGCACTTTACTCGTGACACTCCATCTTCATTTGCCGTTTGTCTCTCCATCCCCATCTCGCTCTCTTCCTTGATAGCTAGCCTAGCGCCCTGTCATTTATATGCAAATACTTATATATTATTGAAAAAAGAAAAAAGAAGAAGAGGCTTTCTGCTGGTAGCAAAGTAAACACTGCGTGTCAGATTCGGCTCCTGTGATTGGACACGGCCTCCAGAGAGAGCAGCACCTGCTGTCTCCAATCACAGGTGAAATGCTGAGGAGGATAGAGAGCGTAGAGAGGTGGCTGATGGGAAAAATAGGACAAAGCTGACTTCTTTGGGGTGGAGCCTGACAGGGAGGAGAATAAGGAAAGAGGCATCGGGAAAAATAAACGTAAGGTGAGACCATTCCAGCAGATATCAGTCACGTGTTCCTGAAGATTTTCCTTCCTGCTGTCACGGTAATAAAACCGCCATGATTTATGAATATATATCAATCATACCACGAATATATGACTATCTTTTTCCAATCCTGATTTAAAAATGGTTCTCTGTAAGCCAGTACAAGGCTGCAGTACTTCCTGAAAAGTAAGAGTTCTGTTTTTAGTGTTAAATTTGAGTGTGGTTAATGTTTTAGCTTTGTTTTTGTTTGTTTTTTTTTTTTGNTTTTTTTTTTTTTTGGCTTTTTGATTCATAAATGTGATGTTTTTCTTTGTTCAGCCATCATGTTTATCATTGCTCATGCTAACTAGATATTGCTGCTGCTGACAGTTACTCTGTGGAAAAGACATAATTTCTCTACCGGATGACATTTCTTAAGAAATGAGCAAAGCAGACCAAAAGCATTAAAACACCAAATATATCAGTTTAAAATTTCTTAAAATGTTTCCTTCCTGACACGCTTTAATTTTATTCTAGCCCCAAATTTCCTCGCGTCTTACTGTTGTTTTGAAACTGAGATGGGAGTAAACTGGGCCACTTAGACTGTGTTTTGGGCATAAACTAAAATCAGATACTCATCTATTTTTTTCAAAAGAGCTTTTCATTTTGTCTCAGATGTTTTTGTTTGTTTTCTGCAATAACGTGTCAGTAGATAAATAACACATTGGGTATCTTTAAGTGTGAAAAATTACAGCCTACGAACAATGTTGTGATGATTTTCTTTCAATCGGCTGAGTTTCATAAAATGACTTCTAACCTCGCAAACATTTCTCTTTTGCAAGCAGCATGTAAATCAGTTTTGTGGTTATATATAGATGTTTTCCTTTGCGAGCTTTTATGCAGCACTTATCAGATCTGTGAGGGAAAAGTTGATCTACATGTTTTTGCATGCTTGTGTCATCTATGTCTTATCTCAGGCGATCACCATCACATGAATCCATGAAGACTTCGATGCTGACTGCAAAGGGTCATTGTGTTTTCCAGTGTTTTAAATCTCCTGGACAATCAAACCCTGAAAATTGACTAATATCCATATGTTTAGTCCCACTTTGGGCCTGTTTCAGAGAAACATTTGACAAGGAGCAGATGTAAAACTGATCCTGTTATGGCTGGGGTGTCTCCTCCAGAGAGGCAACTATATCATCAGAAAAATCATCCTTCTGTTCCCCACGGCTCCAGTAATCCTCTCATCCAACCAAAACAGCCCTGGGAGGTGTGGAGACACACAACATAAACAATACTGACTCCTGGGGAAAAAAAAAAAAAAAAAANAAAAAAAAAAAAAAAAGACTGGAGTGCTGCATTGCAGACATGACTGCGCGCACAGGACCAGAACCTGAGACACTTTCACACACTCTCGCCCACCCACACACTCGCGCACAGGCAAAGTACACACTCCTGAGAACACACGCGGAGCTCGCAATCTGCACTGCCTCCGCTGGTGAGCCTGACAGCCTGTTATTCTGTGCTGTATCATGGCAGCGTGGGCGTGCTGAGCCCATGACTCAGACCTCGCCAGTCCTCTACAGACACCGACACAGCGTTTGGGTGTTGTGCTCTAGTGCCCTGGCGAAATGAGCGCTGGTGAAAATAGAGCGTGCCCAGATGGATAGAGTGCCTTGTCACGTCAGCCTCTGCACCAGTTGTCTGTGACATGATAAGATGGCAAGAGTATGTAAGAAAACGAGCAGCAGGAAGCGTCCTGATGTGGGTCGCTCACATGTCAACTCTGACCTTACTCTCTGCCTCTTATTTTTTCTTCTCGTGCCGTTAAGTGCCACAGCATCGTCTCCCTCTGCCAGCTTCACTTTTTACCCTTCCTCTACTTCTTTGCCGTTTAATTCTCAGACGCAGGAAGGAATGGGAGGGTGAGGGAGGTTGCGCCGGCAATTCAAAGAGAGAAAAAAAATCAAATTATGATGGAGAAATGATTGAAGCTGCAGATCGGCGATGACAGCGAGGTCTCAAAAAGCCATGGAAGCATAGTAAGGACATCTCTATTTTAATTGTGCACTTGAGGTAATCACCAATAATTCAGCAGGTGTGGAAAGTGACTCAGTTTCCTCAGATATGTCTTCAAGGTCAAGTAAAAAAAAGGAATATTGAAAGAGATTAAGCAGGGGAAATATGTTTCAAATGTGCATTCAGCTGCAGAATGAAGCGTTTGTTATGCAAGCACCCATGACGACATGACACATCCACGCTGAAATCCCAACACACACACGGCTGCATCCTTGCAATGACACACCAACACACACAGGCAAGAGCACCCATGCACAAAACACACACAAACCCATGATGCTATGTACACTCACGCAGGCATGCCGGGGGGAAAGCTAGTGGCCTGGAACACGAGTAGAGGCAGAGCTTCCCATTAGAGGACATTACTGTCAAACACTGGAAGCAAACTACCTGCTGTACACTGATTACCAACCAGCCTCCCACTACAATTCAATTACTAACTGCATCATACGAGGCGCTGCACTCATTCTGCATGACAGTGACCAGCCGCTGACACCAGGACGTGACGACGGACGATGCTTCCACCCGCTTCTTTCATATTTCTGCATCAGAGGAGGTATTTCCGGCTCCGTCTTGCTGGCTGTGGCTTTGATTTTGAAGATGAGACAGCGCAGCCTCGCAGATTTCAAACCAGTAAAGAAGAAAGAAAGGTAGTTGGTACAAGGTTAAATGAGAATTCTGTCTTAACCGTTAGTTTTCTGTAATAAATAAACCAAATTGATGGAGAAATATCTGACAGTTTGAACAGTTTGATATGGAAACAGCAGCATAAGGCACATTTTATGATAACAGCAACCCATCTCTAAAAAAAGCCAAGCTCGCTTCTGTTTGATTAGAGTTTGAAGCTAATACAGATCCAAAACAGTATTTATTTATTATAAACTTTCTTATGCATGCTCTTTTTTTAATTACTGTGTTCTTGTCTGAGCAAAAAAAAAAAAAAAAAAAANAAAAAAAAAAAAAAAAAAAGCATTGACAAAGTTGTACTTAGATGCTAGCATGTCTGCAGTCTGAAGATGGCTCGAAATCTGCAAAAAGCCTTTCTGAAATCATTTCACCTTTGGGAGGAGAATCTCTGGGTATTACAACTCCAATTATAGTGTGGAGTACGGCAGAAAGCTGCTCTGCAAATCACATATTAACTTATTCATACTGTAAATCTAGAAAGGCAAGTGAGTCATTTATTGTAGCAGTCGAGCTGCGAGCTTTCGGATAATGAATTATTAAAAGCTGGTCTGGATGTAAGCTGCTCCAAAACGTCTCACGGTCCAAGAGAATAAGCCATAAATAAGTAGAATAGAATGCAAAAGGAACAAAATGAGCTGCACGTTTCCTTCTTCTTTTTTTTTTTTTTTTANTTTTTTTTTTTTTTTTTAAACATCTAATTGCAAATGAATAACTTGAACAAACTGCAAATAGTACATACTAACATTTGTAATTCAGATGGAAACGGAGCGATGAAACTAATTAAACAAGAAATGAATATGAGGATATTCTGAGCCGCTATTTAGTTATATAACCATGCAGCTCAAATACACACACACACACACACACACACACACACACAGTCAATAGATTCATAAAAACAACTCTCTCAACACACAAACCTCCCTTATCCATCAGTCAGCCAGCTGATAACAAGCAATTTGTTTTCCTAATTCTAAATAAGTCATCCCATTCTCATCCAATTAGAAGCTTAGCAAGCATTCCATTACTATTTGCTGCACCCCATCTTTACTCTCCAAATGCACCCATCCAGGGGTGAGGAGATGCATACCGGTCCAAAAATGTATTCATGCACAGTGTCAGCAAATTAGAACCTTAATGCAAATTCAATTTATAATATATACTGTATCCACCTGCAGCTGCTATGAGGAAAAATAATGGAAAGAAGAGGTATGGAGGGGAGAAGAGTCAAGAAAATGAAAATGGAGATCCTGGCACTATGTGTGTGTGCATTTGCATATACATAATTAATTATGCTGGGGTTCGCTGCTTTAGATGGATGACCGTCTGAGAGGGAACCGGGGAAATACTAAAACTCTGGAATTGGACCAGTAAAGGAAAAAAAAGCGGTTCTTATTTATGTGGAGGGAATAATAGCCACAGAGCAACTAACCGACTCATCAATTCAGGCAATTCTATGCAAACGAACATGTAGACACACAAGCTATATCCGTGTGTGGGTGTGTGTGTGTGTGTGTGAGGATGTGGATGAATGCCACCACTGAAGGACTCACTGGGCTTGTTAGGGGGAAGTAGGTTCAGGCCTGGTACCAGAAGGGTCATCCAATATAAATAAACTATCCACAGAGGTGTTGGATCCACTAAATGAACGGCGTTGCTGGGCTGTTCTCTCGCTTGGTAAATGCTCCTGCTGTAGCCACACAACATGGACATGCAGAGAAGCCAGGCTACCATACAGAAATACATATATATATATGTATTTCTGCTAAATTCACAGTTTTACATACAGTATTTTTTATATCTGAGGTGGTGGGAAATCGGAGACTCTCTTAAAAACATTCATGTTATTCATTAATGGAACATTACAAGTCAGTCAGAACAAAAGCTGATTTGAATAATTAGGAGTTATTCTGTAGTTATTTTTTACATTTTATATAAAAACACACAAAAAAAAAAATCACGTGCTTTCCCAAATATGTTCTTAAATACTTTTTTTTTTTACAAAAATTAGATTTCTGCACAAATTTGAAGAACTTTTCCCTTGATTCATCCAGACCAAGTATCCAATTTTCCAAAGTCAACTGTTGTATGTTCTATTGGGTATTCATAAAGGATCCAGGATTCAGGCCTGAGGCCCGCTTCACATGCTAAGTGTTAGCATTGCTGCTGAGCTCGGCATCCAGCACTCTGCTTGTTCATGAGTGGAGTCTCAGCAGCGCTGCTCAACTAAGTGCTGACAGGAAGCGCTCATTACTAATGACATGTTGACCGTTACCATGGGCAATCTTTGCACATTTGTGGTCCAAATTGGGTTTCTGGGTCAAATCAGGTAGTGACATGGACATCGCAACAAAGAAGGATCTCATCTCATCATCCTGAGAAGGATTCAGCATTGTTTCCCTCTGGTGAGATGGCCATAAAACAGCAGAAGTCTCCTCCACCCATTCAGGTATGGTCGACTATGATGATCAGACAGGTAAGATTAAAGGCTGGTTTAAGCTTCATGCTGTCATGCAGCTGTTTATCAAAGAAAACATGGTGGTTAAGCTAACTGTTGGAATTACAGAAACATGCAATTTACTGTGAAACGGAATCAATTTCTAAGGTGAGTTAAGGCCTTCTTTTGTTTTTTTTGAGAAGCTAAATTGCAGCCATTCCCTCTTCTGAAGAAAATAAGGGCCTTAAAATAGAAAAGCAAACCGGTAATGACATGGCTGTTGTTTTGGCGCTGAGAATTGGAGAGCAGATGGTTACATCAACGTGCTCTGACCTTGCTGCAGAAACGCCCCTGTGCAGGGAAGCTGGATGCAGATCCACACAGAAGACATGGGCGGAAAAAATTCCACTTTCCATGTGTGGCTAATATTCTTCTTAAAAACAAAACATTCTGAGTTCAACTGCTAAACCTGCAAAACTTCATGATTCCCCCCCAGGCAACTTGACTCGATAGCACTGGAGAGGGCTGGAGGTCAGAGTAAAACAAACTCCAGCTATAGTAAATCTGCGCAGTCGCTGCACCGGATAAAAAGCATCTGCTCTCATATTGGTCAAATGCTAAAACTGCTGCTCCAGTATATCAATCAAACCAAACCAGCGCTGCTGCCTCGCAGTAGGAAAGTATGCCTACTAGATAGCAACTAAACTCATTTTTGTCTTTTTTGATATTTCCGGCAGTATGAAGGCTTTCTTTTTTTTTTTTTTCGAGTTTCTATCTAATTTGGCTTCATTCATCCTCCCTTCTATTTCCCTCATGTATCAGTAATCAAGGAAATTCAAGGAGGCGGTGCCCTCGGTTGGATTTCAGACAAAAGAAAAAATGGCCTCATGATAATGGCCTCAGGTTATAAGAGAGCTATGAAAAGCCCCCAATTCCCTGCTGATATGAAAAGGATGTCATTAACAAATTGAGGTAGATTATTCTTGTTAAAAGATAAAACAGGTCCGGCATGAAAAAAGGGGAATCACTGTCTTTGACAAAGAATCAGGCTAATTCCTGCTCAAAGGTTTGACAGGAGAGCAAATTAATACATTCTCACTCACCAAGATTGTTTTCAGCGAGAGGACGTGAGAGCAGCCAGAGGATTCTTCCAATACTCTCACAATTAACTGCGTCATTTCTTTGTATAAACTTTGAAACCTCAAAAGATTAAAGCCTAATCAGGTTTCAAACAATAATAATAATAAAAAAAAAAAACCTCATTTGCAATCATAAGAGTTTATTGCAAGTGCTTGTGAAATGTGATCTCGACACTTATGCGAGTTCTATGATGCTGCATGATATGAAGTTTGATGGTGAATCGTAGCGTGACACATGGAGGCGTTCTCCAATCTAGGATCAAAATTTTGGAATGACAAGCAGAGACTTCATCACGATTATCTCACGACTGTCAACATTTTTCCACAACAGCCCAAAATCACGGTCTAAAGCAGCCTTAAAAAAGCCACTTACTATTACTCATCCAATCAGCCCTGAGATCAAGTGCCCATGTTCGCAAGCAGCAGCCCTGCAGCAGTGCCCTTGAGCAAGACTGAGTCACTTCAAAGTCCAGCTGCTATTCATTATCTGTCTCCTTGCCCTTTGACCTTTCTTCAACAAGATTGACCAGTAAAACATCACAGCATAAAGAAGTAAGAAAAGAATGAAACAACTATTCCACTTTTGAAATTTCCATATGGCCTTCCTCTCTCTCTCTCTCTCTCTCTCTCTCTTTTTTCTCTCTCTCTCGTCTTTCCCATCTCGCTCTGGTGCACATGATCTAATAAAGCAAAAAAGAAAATGTCCCTAAAAATAATGTTAAAAAGCCTTCAGGCTGCCAAGTTCTGACAATAGACCAATTGAGATGCCATCATAAATTCTGAAGTAAATCTAAATTCTTTTACAGGCAGCATGGACGAGAAATGGACGAGAGTGATGGATACCAGCGATGCTTAAAAGGCAAAGAAGGGACAGGCGAATACAGAGCAAGACAAGACGATGATGTGTGTGTGTGTATGTGTGTAACAGAGACAGACAAAAGAGACTCAAAGACAGGCTGGAAGGCTGTCTTCTAACTGTGTGTATATGAACACAGCAGAGTGGAGATCCAGCCATCATGCAGCAGCCAAGGTCAGCAGAGATTACCAGCACCATGACTAAACACTCTGGCCAACCATTACAGAGCACACCCCTCCTCTCCTCTTTCCATCAGCCCATCCAGCCGTGCGACCAGCCCCTCATCCCTCCAGCTCGGCCTGCGACAGTCCAAGTCCATGCTCGTACGGCAGGCGATCGCTAATCAACCCGCAAGTTGCCTGTTTCTCGGTGATCCACGAGAGTGGGAGGCAGGCTGCATATATGAATTTTGAACAGGATGCACAGAATACCAGGGGTTGTGATGATGTAACAGGATGGAGTTTGTTGCTTTTTCCTCTCTCTCTCTCTCTCTCTGCACTTCCCCTCCCTTCCTTCCTCTTTCCTCTTCCCAGCAGTGTGGGTGGGGATAGCAAGGAAGGAGGAACAAATGCAATAGAGAAAGGTTGGGAGGGTGCTGAAGCCTGCTGATTACCTTTACCACCAATCACAGAGAGTATCTGGCACCCCCCTCTTCCTCTTCCACCCCCCCATTAAACAAGCTGTGCCATTAAAGGACTATTTTGGGTCGACAAATTCCATTAGTGTTTGCTGCCATCGCTAATCGAAGCGAGCAGGTCACGATAACATACAAGAGTTTGTCATAGACTGCCGCCAACAGGCAGCGGTTACATGTCATATGACCCCAAGCACATGGAGGGCTGAGCACACACACACGCACGGGTGGAGTTTGTCTTCACATACAACCTCGTCACATGACACAATTTCGATTAGCAACCAAAGTTTGCTGTAGCGTGAGGATACGTGCCTCCTCGCAGAACAGCTACTACGCAATCAATTCTACACTTTGATGATCTCCTAATGAAGGCAGTAAACATGCAGATTAGAAACTGTCCTCCCATTTAATCTACTCCTCACTGTTTAGGGAAGCAGCAAGAAAAACAGATCCCAAGACAAATGGCACCGTTTTCCAACTCTAGATTTGCTCGATTTATTTTGTTGAAATTAGTCTGGAAACGATGGAAAACTCTGACAAACCACTCGAGGCAACCCCATTATGTCAAGCTTCAAAATATAAACCACCAAATGTTCATTTAGAAGTCTTCCTGGTCTTCTGATCTTCCTGGTTTTCAAAATGTGACTGAATTACAGCTAATGATGCATTATAGCACGTGTAGGTAACAGCTACTGAGAAAGAGAATAATGATCGGATCAGGATCAGAGTATTATATACTATGAACACTGTGTAAGATTATCGAACATCTCATAAAACAGTAACAAGTAATATTAACTTGATAATAAAATCATGTTTTTCATCCTAGCATTATTTATCGGCATGTATAATTTGATTTTCAGAGCTGCTTTATGACTTCCCTGTTCTCCCTGCTTTGTTTATTAGTGCTGAATCAAGATTTATAGCAGATTTTCACAAACTCACTGATGTCATTAGTGAAAAAAACAGCACCAAAGCTGTTATATTAATATGCCAATGGGTGATTTCCATCTTGATACTCATAAAAGAATTAAAAAAAAAATCTTAAATTATTTCAAAGCTTCCACCATAAAGAGCTAACAGCTCATAAAAGCTGAAGGAGACACTGATCGCCCTTTTAGTTTTTGTTCTTCTATTTTTGTGCATGGTGTATGTACGGGGGTGAGGCATCACCGGCTGCGATGAAAAGTCCCCGGTGACAAAAGACGCATTTAATCACAATTTATCAAACTGGAAGTCAAGACCTTTGTGCAAAGTCGACCTTTGCGTGGCTACGGTAAGCCACGAGGGATTCATTTGTTACTTCTGGCAACTACAGTTGGTGTGTAATTTTAGGACTTTTTCAGACCTGTAGTCCATTTTGTCTGCTCCAAATTTGGACTAAAGGCAAGACTAAATTGTGTATATATTCAATGGTGTATGCCAGGCTTGCACATGAGAACTATTTGTACAGATAGGTGGAAAAAAAAAAAGAAAAAAGGGACTAAATTGGTACCAATGTTGCATTTGCTGCTTGGTTTGGTTTGATTTCACACAGGAAAACATCCAGATTAAACAAACTACAGCAGCAAAAGTCATGTCTTTATTGTTTATGAGTTCCCATTAGCAGTCGCTAAGCTTCCTGGGGCCACAATTTTAAAATACAAAAATTGAAAAGCAAAAATAGAATTAAAACATTCAAAAGAAGCAATCTGACAGAAGTGTAATAATAATACAAATAAGAAGAGACATGATTATGCATAAAATCATGGATGTAAGATCTCCTGTTACACCAATTGATCATCAACAATATAAACAATATAAACCACATCAGCTAAGCGTGACCTAGAAACAGCAATAAAGCATCAATCAATCACATTTGCATTTTAAGTGCCTTCTTGCTTGTTTCCTAAAAATATAAATACTTGTGTATTGTTTCAGGTATTCCGGTAGTCCATTCCATGCCACACAGTGTGGTAAGTGTGTTCTAAAAATTTAGTTTTAGATCGAGTCTGATAGAGATGTATTTGATTTGAGTATTCTAACTCATCATGTAAAGATTTAGGAGCGCCTACAAATAGAGCTTTCCACAGGAAAACTAACAAACTAAATCATAATCTAGGTTTAACCAAAATCCAGGATAATCTGGTATGCATATTAATAATTCTAGTACGATATGAGCATCTTAGGACCAGTCTGACTGCTCTATGTGAGAACACTCTTTCTCCTCATTGGTCAGAAATGTCTGCAGGCGGAGGTGGAAAATCAAAACAGGAAACAGTTTACCGTGACAGATAACTAACAGAACAAACATGGAAATGGGATATTTTTCTCGTCAGGTATCATCATCATCATCACCACCATTATGTTAGTTACCTCTGCTTCTAGATCTCGATCAATAAATTGTTCTGTAGTTGGGTTCAGACTACAAATGATTACATTGCGATTGCTGTGTTCATACAGGCAGTCCCCGGGTTATGAACGAGTTCCATACCCACGGCTGTTCATAAGTCGGAACAGTAAGGTGTGTATCTGGCATATATATATTTCCCTTTTTATGCATAAGAAACATGAAAGAAACACTTCCAGATATCCTAAGACATTGTAAACAGAGAAAGAAAGAAAGAGAGAGAGAGAGAGAGAGAGAGAGAGAGAGAGAGAGAGAGAGAGAGTGTGGGGGGGAGTATAAAAAACATGTAGGTTAACACTCTCGCTCCTTGATGTCTTGCACGTTGGAAGAGGAGTTCTGTTGTTTTGACGTGCGTCGTAAAGTAGTGCATCGTTCATTATTACAAATCATTGTATGTAACTCGGATTTTTAATTTAATAGGCTTTATGGCGGTCCGTTTGTAAGTACAGGTTGATCGTAAGTTGGACGTTCGTAAGTCAGGGACTGCCTGTACTTGATTAAAAAAAAACTGTCCCAAGGGAGGGAAATGAACCTCAGTCTGACTGAATCAGATCAAACCATGTAGCTGGGAAAACACCCTTTTTTTTTTTTAAATACAGTATCAATACTATGATGTTCTACACGACATACAGAGGAAGATTTTGTTTTTTTAGTTTTTATTTTAACATTGAAGGTTTTTCTCCAACATGCTTTCTAGAAGAGTCTGGTAACTGTAATGAGGTCCTGCAGTACATTTCAATTTTGTTCCTCATCACATGAACCTTGTAAATAGTTTCTCAGATCAACACATCGACAAGTCGAGCTGGCGGTAATGACTTCTCTCTCTCTTTTTTTTTTTATTGGAATTAATCTGTCTGGCAGAAAGTTGGAGAAGATAATTAACTGGTGCTTTCATCTCCATTTTAACTGGCACGTTCATTAACGGATTTGCGGGGCTCCGGTAAGAAAAGAGACCTAATGTTTGTGTTAATGAAAATAAACAAATAAATGACTTGGACCGGAGGCAATCAAGTCGAGGCGAGGGTTTTGGCAGGGTGACAGGTATCNATAAATGACTTGGACCGGAGGCAATCAAGTCGAGGCGAGGGTTTTGGCAGGGTGACAGGTATCGGGGCACGCAGAGCTTCATTCCGGCTTCATTAGCTGGAATAGGGCAATCATGTAAGGATCATGCAGGCGGCACGGACATAATGATCATGATAATGTCAGCTTGCAAAAAATAAAAAGTAAAATAAACAGGTTCCTGAGGCGATCACACGTGTACAAGTCTCACTCTTCATTATCTTAGGAATTATTATTATTATAGCAAAAACACGAGTAAACAGAAGCCGCATTTTAGCATCACTAAGAGATTTACAGTTCAACAGAAGAAAAAAAAAAAAGAAGAGAACTCTTGGGCAATGAAATATACCTGAAAAAAATTCTAACTGCCTCTGTGTCATACCTCATCGGATGACTTATCTACCCTCCATGTCTGCCCAAAACTCAATATTGGGTAATGGAGCCCAGCTGTCAAAGATGCTTAATCTTTCTGTCAAAAAGGTAGATATATTCTAAGAAGGGAGAACATATTTTTCCCATCTATTCCCTGAGTGGCTTCTATATTTCTGCTCAGACAGACAGAATGGTATCTTAAATATCTTATGAAAAGGATCAGGGTAGATTGATGGTTAAATATCTGGGTTAGAGAGGAGAGCAGCGTTGTGGAAGCTAGCAGCAGGAGGATGACGGATGAATGAAGCTGACTGTTTGCTGATTTGAAACCAAAATACAGATACTTTCTCAAAGGAATAGATCAGTTATGCTGAGTTTCAGCCAAATGTTATGGCCCAACGGGTGTTCCTGTTTTTCTACTGCAGCAACTTACAATAAAAATGGGTCCTCTCATGGTGAGTACATACTAACAGGAAGTAAAAACAAAGTGGAAAGAAAATAGAAGAGAACTCTGGATGATGCTGAAGATTTCTTGACTTGCCTCTGCATTCCATAATTTTATTGGTTAAAGTGCACATCCTCAGATTTTATTAAAGGTATTTTTACACAGTTTGGTTCCATCATGTAGAAAATACAGCAGTTTTTGTACACAGTCCTCCCATTTCAGGCACCATAATGTTTGGGACGCATGTCTTCACAGGTGTTTGTAATTGCTCAGGTGTGTTTGTTTGATTACAAATCTAAAATTGTGGAGTACAGAGGCACATGAAGAAATAATGTGGCTTTGTCCCAAACATGATGGAAGGCATTGTACAGGTATTTAAAAAAAAAAAAAAAAAAAACCTCTTTTGCAATGCTAGGAAGTCATTAAAAAAAATGGAACCACCTCTATATCCAGATCTGCAGCAAATTATATTGTTTTTTTTCCTGCGAAGTGCAACAACCTTCCACCAAGTTTCATCAAAATCAATTTATAACTTAGAGTATTCATGCTGACAAACAAATCAACAAACCTCCAAACAGACATGAGGCTCAATTATCACAGTCACTTGCTTTTCTTGTTTTTCTTCTAATACGCAACCTCAATCAGAACGCTAAGCAAAACACAACAAAATAAATTGATGCCGTGCGTCACACAATCAGCGACTTCAGCCTCCTCGCATGCAAAACGGTCAAACTTATGACGTAAGTGTCCTAAACTGTCCTATCTAATAACATTTACACAATACGTCTGCGCTAATATATAATAAATGACACACTGGCTGTTGGGTGAGCATTACGACGACCCATTAAAGATCATCGCGCACACTTGAAAGTTGGCATGGAGCTCGTTCGCTTCCCTGTTTCACATCTCTTCATGCATAAGCACTCTGGGATGCTGGATTATCACCTCCTGTCTTTCTGTCTCCATCTTTCTCTCTCCCCCTCCCCTCTTCCACTTCCCTGGTAGTGCCCTCCCTCCCCCTCCTCGCTGTAGCCGTACACAGTATTTGCATATCAGTCGCTGAGAAGCTGTTTCTCTGGTGGCAGCGTTTGTCGCCCTGGAGTATTCTTGTCTGGCATCACAATACAACTTAGAGATCAGAGAGCCGAGCACTGTGCCTCTTAATGGGAAGATCTCCCCCCACAGGCTCCTCTACCGCATGCATCCTCTCCTCCTCTCTAATCCCCTCTCCTCGTCTTTTCCCCTTCTGTCCTCTTTCCTTCAACCTGCTCTTCCTGCCGCTCTCCCAATATGCAGTCCTCTCTTTTGTCTCTCCTCCGCCGCCTCCCCCCCTCTCGCTTTCCATCTCCAGCCCTCTCTGCATCTTTCCCCACTCCTCTCCGANCTCTTTCCTCTCGTGTGCTTGTTTTGAACGCAGCAGAACCAGGCCATGGGTCTCCAGGGGTGCCGGGGCTTCTTATATAACATTATAAAAAATGTACATGTTGCATGTTCTTATTACAGAGACACAGAAGAAGAAGGAGAAGCTGGAGGAGGGAGGGGAAGTGTGGTTGGTGCGAGATTTGGAGGGAGGGGGGGTACTGCAATAACAAATTAAAAATAACTTAGAAGAAGGGGAGGGAAGGAAAAAAATATACAAGTACAAAACAGCCTTCAGTTCCATTTTGGCAGCCGGCATGTTGAATCCAGCTACCATGCATGATCAAAAACAAGCAAGCCACACGTAAACGGCCTCCGAGAGGGGAAAAAAAAAATGCTGCACAATTCCTTTTCATATCTTCACCGCATCTACATAATACGTATTGTGTTGCGCGGCGCAAACTCATTTCTTCTCTATATTACTTCTGCTGTGGAGGTTTCCTTGTGCAAAAACAACACAATTACCATTAAATTGATGCCTGTCACGCCGTGGCCCTATTCTCATGGAGGAGAAGTTATTCAGGAAGCGGCAAAGCACGGCGGCGTATTCTGGTGCCTAATGGTGCACCACTTATAGTATTCCCCAAGTCAACAGATATGAAATGGTATTCTAAACAAATATCATAATAGCAAAATTGAGCTTTCCATTCTTGAGGCCGGCCGTTTTTCTGCTAGCACGACAAGTCAAATCCAAATTACACCAACAATGGAGGTGTCGGTCATTTTCTCTCTTTTTTTTTTTTTCCTGCAGGCATGTAATATGGCTGATTTAACAGTTATAGAAGCCTGTTTACCGCTGCTATTCACAGATCATCTGCAGAGCATGAATTATTAATCGAGCAGAGTGTCTCTTTCTCCCGTCTCCCTCTTCCTTTCTCGCTGTTTAAAACATGGCTCCATAATGTCATGCAGAGGCATTAGTCATTACTCAAGTACCTGCTGGGGAATAGAGAACTCTGGGTGGAAATGTACAATATGAAGCCATGTTACCAAACCATTTGACTCTAATGAATATCTGCAAGGTCAAGCCAAATGAGACGGAGAGAGATAGGGAGACAAACGGAGGGATTCTCTCCATTTTTCTTGCTCTCTGACTTTTTCTGTCACATTTTACGGTATCTGACTCTCTCTCTCTTACACATCTTCTCATTTTCTCAGAGGTTTTTCAGTTTTTGCTCCTGCGTGTTATTAGTCTCTCGGGTTGTTAAGGCTTCCGTGTTTGTCTCAGTGTGGCTGCCATAGCTACATCCCAGCAACCGAGCCCTTATGTCTGAAATGTTAACGAGGAATTATCAGAAATTAATTAAGGATAAAAAAAAGGGTCCCAAGGTGAAGGACTTGCTTATTACAGAGCCATGTAAATCTTCTATAATCCGCTCGGACAACAGCCAACTGAAACGCTGCAGAAACTGTGAAAATGTGCTGCGAAATGCATCACGCACGTGCAGCTGTGTGTACACACACACACACACACACTGCACAGGTGAATCACAGGTGTCCTTCCCTGCACTCACAGTAGCTGTGCAGGCTTGCTGAAGCACAGACAGAAGCCTCTGTGTTGTGATGAACAGGTGAGGAGCACAGTGACGGCACTGGATTACGCTGTATCACGCAGGGCCACAAATCCACAAATCCTGCATTAGTGATCCATCCTGTGCCGCATGCCGCTTTGCACTGCTGGCTAAAGGAAAAATGCCAGTCATCGGGGGGTTTTTAAGGTGCCTTCCTGCTCATATCATTCACTGCCAATGGACTTTTTTTCATCCTGCCAAAAAAGGGTCACAGCATCACAACTGGACTCTTGACCTCCATACACGGTAACTTTTATCTTCACAAATCCACATGGAAAACACACGCTTGGTCATAATGTTGGAGGATTTCCTCACAAGGTGGTTTTATTGTTATTTAAAGGTGAGGAAACCTGCTGTGTATTCACGATGAACAGCAGCTCAAGGTTAATTTGTGGATAGGAAAACGAGGCCCTCCCGAGTAATAACGCCTCGCTTGTTTCCTCTCATTATGTGGCACATGCCAGCGGCGAAATATGACAGTTTACATCAAACATCTCTGTCTCACCCATCATGCATCTCTGGAGTGCGTGCCAAGTCCTGATGAGATCTGGATGCTCCACGTGGAGCCGACAGCAGCTCGGGCGCCGATCGCACAACAGAGTCGTCTCCCACAGGCGTGTGCACGTGCTGACACAGCAGTATTCTCCATAGTAAATAAGACGGGGAGGAACGAGGCGTGAGCTGGCCTCTAAAAAAATTCAGCATCAAAGTCACACACTTTTGGCTCTTTACAGATACTCCGCATTGATTCCTTTGCTTTTTTTTTTTTTCCTGACTTGCTTTACTTTTTCAGGGGAGGATGACATTTTATTGATGCTGACAAGATGCTGCAGTGCAGGAGGAGTTCCCAGCAGTTAGACGAAGGGAGCAAAATATGAAAAATCTGTCCAAGCATCTACGTTTAATCGAGTAATGGAGTTTCTAACGCCATCTTGCCATTTTTAATTCTCAGTTTTGCAATGCTTTAATCCAACACAAAGCTTGTTTTTGTTACTTGTCGCAATTAGCACAATGCAAATGTCAGAATAATCTTCACTCCATATGGCTTCTATCATTCTCTACAAGCTATTTGACCTTCTTGGCGCTCTTTGTTGTGAGACTGGATGTCCTGCATAGCAATGCAGTGATATCAAAGTGCAACAAACAGGAAATTTTATCGCCGCATGTGCACAGCTGCAGAATTGTGCACATTTTCCACATGCCACCATCCACTCTGACACCCCAAAGCTAATAAGGCTTTCATTATGAAGGCAGGGATTCTGTGAATACCAGGGGAATACCAGAAGCCCGTTTCTAAAATGGCTGAAAGAAACATTTTTCCCTGACTCCTGTTTCAGGAAGCATTCTAGTGTTTGGAAAATTTGCATTTCTTTGCAGGGGAGTGAGTCATTAATTTGGAATGATTGTGGAAACCGCGCCATTTGTTCCACCTTGGTGACTTTTAATGCACCAGAGAAAGGGGGTTGTTGCACAGGGGAAACATAATCAGAAACCACAGTGTGATACTAACACACAATCAAACTCCTGCACACTGGTGGCGGTGGAATCACACTTACACACCTGGTGGGAATAACACCATTTAGCAATGCCAACTGTTTACTTACCAATTATTTTGCAAATTTCATAAGCTTTTGTAATTCTTATTCTGATTATTTGATTGAATCAATTATGAAAGTAATGATGAATTTACCTTTTATTTAGCACATTACCAAATCAATGATTTGATATTTAAAAAGCCAGGTGTTAATTATTAAATGCATCCTAATCAGTTAATTTTAATGATGACTAACAAATGATGAATGCTAATGACATTAATTAATTTTCATGCTGGCTTGTCAACAGTATGGAAATCTCTACAAATGCCCTTTCTCTATACAGTGAACTGTATTTATTACCCATACAGAGGAGGACATGTTTGCATTTTGTTGTTATTGGGTAACTCATAAAGTTATGAACTCATTTTGACCAAACTCAGGAAAATCCATTATTTTTTTAGAATGACTTCTTAACATTAAGAGAAAAAGTGTTTTTTGGATTTTTTTTTTTTTTTTTTTTTGTTGGTTTCTTCAAAATAAAACACCATTCTTAACGGGAAAAAAAATCAGGCATATTTATCTCATGATTATGATGGCATATTAGGATCATATAAGAGGGAAAAAAAATGAGAGGGGTATTATTTTGAGTTTTAAAAGTACCTATACTTGTGATAATTCAATGATCTGTATGCTTATGATAATTTGATAATTTTTGCAATAAAAGCACAAGTATTTTTTTTATTGCTAAATCCAATAATTTAATCCATATAATAAGGTCATGTCGTGCAGGCATAGTCACAACGTAAGTTCCCATTTTAAAAACTCGCAAATTTCCAAGGTTTTTTTTTTTTTTTGCGAGTACATGACCTTATTAAATTATACTTTTCCATCAGATTTAGCAATAAAGAAATACTTGGTGCTTTTAGTGCAAAATCATCAAATTATCACAAGCATACAGGCTTTTAAAACTGGTAAATTTTTCCCCTAATTTTTTTCATCTTATATGGCCCTAATACGCCATCGTACATGATAGACTATTAATAGGAGCAATTTAGTCCCAACCTGGATAAATTTCAAAAACTACTGCTTCTCATAAGAAATAAAGCAATTAATTTACATTATTATTACGGTCGTTTCTTTCTCTTTAGCCACTGCATAATTAGAACAAGACAAATGTTGTCTGGGCAGAGGTATGAGCTTTAATGAGTTCCCTCTGTAGTTGTAGTGTAGAAATTTTGTTACATATCCACATGTTGTAATTTACAGCAATAATGTAACAGCAATACCTTCTTTTTCTTTGGAGAAGCACATGATAAAGTGCGGCAGAGTAACTCTCTGCATGAAGACTCATTACTCCCATTACAGATAGTGAACCCATCTGACATGGAGCAGAGTGGACAGCAAAAAAAAAAAAATCCAAATAGCAGAACGTTAGCTAAAAGCAGCAAAGTGTGTCACAGGCAGCGGCGCTACACACCGCACAGTCACAAACTGCAGAGCTTTGAATTTCAGCCAACAGTAACCATTTAATCTTAGCTGTCATCAACGAAAGCAAGGAAGCAGGGAGGCCACACAAACTCATTGCATCGAACCAATTTACCCACAATCCTCCCTGAGATGAAAATAGCTCGCCCAGGCAAAAAATTTGCTGCTTAACTACACAAAATAGAATATTCAACATATCAGTTTTTGATACAGAATGCGAGTTATCAAATTACCCTGGAAACCTCTCTGTATTTTAAGTCGCTTAATATTATAGGGCGAGGCAAATTGAATAATATGTCCGTTTATATTCAACTCAAGGGAAGCCAAAGCAATTTATTCGCGCCGCATAAAAGCAACTTAAAGGCTCCGAATACTGCGGATGTTTGCAAATGGACAAGGATGCTTGGGACCTTTTCTGAAAATATGGCTTTAAAGCTCTATAAAAAGCATCCCAGACACAAAAGCTGGATGCTGGGTGAGACATTTGGTAAGTCAATGAAAACTTAATGTGCCAAAAAAAAAAAAAANGCGCTCCTTCACGACATTTCAGACGGTTATCAAGCCGCATCTATTCCTGAACGGAGGTGCTTAACACTTTATTTGGGCCTTTATAAGCCCAAATAAAGGTTAAAATAAACAGGCAGTGACATTTTCTCATGTAGGCACCAATAGAAACACCATTCTACAAAACATTCCAGGTAGCAACTGTAGCACCCTGGCGTTTTTAACATTCTGTGCTGTAATATCTGTCTCATCTTGCTCTCAGCCTGGATCAATAACTTTCCTAACAGCTGATTCAGAGCAAAACCTTTTTCAGAACTCTGTATAACTTTTATTACTGTAACGGAGCATATGAAGATCTTTCCTCGCTTATTTTAAAAAACGCTGAATAAAGGTTCACTCGGCCATTAAAATTCTGTTTTGTGGAGTCAACAAAACATCTTGGCCCTTAAGCCGTTCATACTCGCTTGCCAGCTGATGCTGCCTGCACATAGTTGGGGGGAGAAAAAAAAGGAGTTTTGTGTGTGCGAAGATACAATCTCCACCGGTAAAAAATCAGCCTCGAACACACCGGAGCCATAACGGGACACGTTAGCACGGTAAACAAACATTTGCACCATCTTGCGATAAAAAATGCTGATTCAATACAGCCATTCTGAATTCTTTTATGCCAACTCTGCAGGTGTTTGAAAGATTTTCATTTTTTTCCCCGGGCCACTTAAATGAATCAGTGTCATGCATGGCCGGCACCATCGAGACTCAATGAATACTTTTGCACATGAAAAGCGAAGGTGGGGAAGAAGTGGTGGTGAATCCATTAGCCTCGCTATGTCTCACTGACTCCATTGTTTTAGGCTGTTTCCTGGCAGCAGAGGATTCACCTTTGCAATGCTCGGAGAGAGAGAGAGAGAGAGAGGGGAGGCGATGAATAGCACGAGTCTGGGAGCTCCAATGGGAGAGCAGACAGGATAGCGAGGAAATGGCAAGCGAGGGCGGTTTTGTATTTGTACGTGGGTGGGCTTGGACTTGTTTTTGTGTGCTGAGGAGTGAGATGGTTTGGGGTTGGATGTAAATTGGGTCGTTGCGATTCAGCGGCGGGTATGGAGGTCACTGTGAAGGAAAGCCAAGAAGAAATCAGACACCAGACAGAGTGCAGATTGATCAGATTTCATTTTACTAGCATTAGTAGTAGTAGCATTACGCGACATCTGAACCCTGTTTTACACTGCTCTTTTCTTTTTTGTCAAACTCCCACAACTACAGATACATTCCTGAAAATTAAGACCTCCTACTGAAAAATACAGTAATAGCTGGTCAGGTTACGAGGTAATTTCTTTTGAATTGAATTGTATTTCGGTCTGGACCGCGGCCATCTGATGAGGATAACAGCACGAGGTAATGACCATCAAGCATTTCCTGCCTCTGACTGCAACTGTGCTCACTGTTAAGGAAAACTGTGAGAAATCTCCAGGAGGAGCTTTGTACCAGCACCTTCTGTGACAGGCTTTAAGAGGCCTTCTTGACATTTATATTTGGCTGGAGCACCAATTACAAATAATTGCATTAAAACTGCAAGCTTTGATGAACAAAGTTCACGGTGCCACACTATGTTGAAGTGGAACGTGTTGTTGTAAGAAAGAGGCAGTCATCTAAGAGAGAATATCTATAGAAAGTAAAATACAAAGACACAATAACGCATCAAGGACTTTTAACAAAATTAATTTCTTTGTCACAAGAGATCCAACGCATGACGCTACACTTCTTCACTTGAGTGATGTTTTCCTGCACTCTGCTCACTAATGTATTCTACCATTTGTGGCGGCCCGATTTAACAGACTGAAGGCCCAGTGAGAGTGAAGAGGAGAGGAGTTGTGGAGCAAAGGAAAGGTCAGCCAGAGCGATAAACTCTTCAGGTCAGGCAGCATCAAGCTGATCATTGATCATTCTGCTGTATGGATCCACCGAATCAACCTTCTGTCTTTGCCTAATACGCCTGTTTGTCTGCACAACCTTGCTGATAACCGAACACCAGTGTGTGTTCAAACCATGTGTAAACAGGAGAGACTGGAGGCAATAAGGCTGCGTGCACACACACACACACACACACACACACACACACACACACACACACACACACACAGGCCACAGTCCAACATTAAATGATGCCTGCAAGCTGACACATTGGGCTTTACTAGCAAAGAAGCAAGTTAAAGGATGGGTGTCGCAGTCCTAAACGAGTCCAAGCGCCCAAATGGGAAAACTGTGGGTCCTAAATGAGGCATTACTAAAAGAATTTGGATTCTTCCCACTGCACACAGAGGCTGGAAAATAATATTTTATTTAGAGTTTAATTGCGGCTTGTGGCCCTGAGTGCCCCATCAGACAAACCGTAATGGAATCTAATATGATCGTAATGGTTACTGTCTTCACTCGGCTTCTCTGCGTGATCCTCGAGCGCACAGCACCGCAAGCACTTGTCCGTTTCTCTCGCAAAAAATGGATAGCACACGAAGCGAGCGGAGCTGTAACAAAACAAATTCATTGTTTAGTCTTCTATATTATCCACGACTCGTATCCAAAGCAGCTTAATGCCTGTTTAAACAACAGAAGGAGCCTCAGTTCCTGATTTGCTAATATCACATGCAGCTGGGTCCACATACTGTTAGCAAAACTGAAAAAGAATCTTGCTAATGCTGAGGAGAAAAGCAAAAATTAATGAACATTACACAGCTTGGACTTTGCCATGTTTTACCACTTGCATAAATGTCAAAGATGCTACGCTATTCTTTACTTAAAGGTCACGCTGTTTTCCTCGTTTGGAAGAATTATGCACTCTGGTTTGCCGCGTACAATTTCCAAAACATGCTGCGTTTTGCGACTCCACGCATTTATCTTTCGTGTATTTGCATCCCTTGGTAATTGCTGGAGCTGATTGGGTAAAAATAAACCCAGCGAGAGGAAAAGACGTGACTTCTCTTGGTTGCGGGAAGAAAGGCTGTGTTTCTGGCTGCAGGCTTCCTTCTTGTCACTGTCATAAAGAATTCATCACGAGAGCAGGCTTTGACTTTATCATTTGTCACCACGAAGCCGTTTGGATGAAAGGATAAAAGGCTGGGCACACCATACACACTGATGACCTAGTTAGGATTTCATCAAATTCTCATCAAACTTATCAAAGGTCAACGTTACGAAAAATAAGATGAAAAGACTCTTTTGATAATTAGTCTTTTTTTTTTTTGTTAAAGTCCATTTTTTTCACAGAGGGGAAGATAACAATGCAGCAGGACGAGAACCGCCGGAGATATGAGCGTCAGGAGGAGGCATGCGGCAAATGACATGACATGCTTCCAAAGGCAACCTGGTGGACACAACAAATCCTCCCATGATTTATCTGTGATCAAAAGAAAGATTCATGTTTCTCTGCATTTGTGGTCCAGCCTCTCTCTCTCTCTCTCTCTCTCTCTCTCTCTCCTATCTCCCTCCCTCCTTGCACATTATCTCCCCAAGTTGTGGCTATCAGGATGAATTTGCCAGATGACATTTCACCCCTCTATGAACAAGGCACGCGAGACTAAAATTTCCCCAGACGCTCTCTGTCTTGACCTTCCAGAACTTCGACATGCTTTTTTTGCGGCGTAAATATGTTGTGTATTCAGTGGCGATGGGTTGAGGATTGGAGGTGGGCGACGTTACAAGGAACAGCTGCGTGGAGCATATGGAGCTCGCTGGCTCCAGAGCTGACATTCTGAATTTGTCCAGGCTCCCTGATCACAATGATAGATACTGGGTCCGACCCAAGAATCCTAGAATGAGCCGGTACCAGGAATCCCCAGCCAACATATGTCACAGCTCATATGTATGCAGCAACAGTGATTCATGAGTCGCGTGAGTCGAAATGAAAGAGCAGCAGAACGACCAATGAATGAACTTCCTAAAGCCTCGTGCAAACGTTGCCATAACAGTTGGGGTGTAAAGATGCATCGATGCATCCATTATTAACTGCATCAATCTGACATATTAATAATCAATTATAATGGATTATTTTGTGCCAAATTAAACATTAAACATAATCCTTCTTGAAGCCATTCCTCTTTAAAACATACGGGTACTTCCACGTTGCTCCTGCATGGCGGCTGCAGCTCCTTCAATGTGAACAAAGTGACGAGCGATGGTGATGAGTTCTACACGTCAGCTGCAGAGATATTTTCTAAAGATGAACTGAGAAACTGCTGAAAAATACCAAAATCTATGCTGCTGGAATGGAGACTGGTGAACAATGTGTGAGGTAGGATGCCTCATACTAAACTTTAGCTAAACTTCAGCGTGTTTAGCTAAACACATTTAAGTTTAGCTTTTAGAAAACATAAATATTAAATATTCATGTTTTCTTTCTGTACAGTTCAGTAGTTGGCATTTTTGACAATTCATGCTGGCTGGCTTGTTCTCCCTGTTTAATAACACTAAAAGTCAATGTTCTGATATTCTACTTTGAAGTATTAAATTTTGTTTGTATTCCATTAATAGTGTGTAATTAAGTTTGCATGGTTATATTTGTAAAATGTTTTCAGTGAAGTTAAAAGAGTTTTGAATTAAGATGATAATCAAACTGAATAATCAAATCAAATTGAATCAAACTGTGGTAGAAATGAAAGATTTCCAATGCACTGAAGCATTCCTTAATCGTAATCGTATCGCCATGGAGACCACGATTTACACCCCTACGTAACAGTTATCTTATTGCTTTGTCGCATGTCTTTGTCATAATTTGTGTCTGATGATATTAAGTTTGATGCATGTCAAGATTGTGCGATGAGTGCCTGGTGAATCGTACCGCTACAACAAACAGGAAATAAAAAACTACACAGATGCACACAAATTGTGATGTTTTGGTCTTAAATTTCTAACGCTTGTCAGAATTTTGTTGCCGGCTGTCTTTGGACCCAAGACCGATAAGACATGTCTCAGCTGCAATCTCACAGCACGAATATTACCTTTTACCTATGACGGCCCAACATTCCTCAGTCTGTAGGAGCCTTGACAAGGCCATCTTCTGAACAAACACCTCTGAGGTCAAGCGCCTATGTCAGCAAGAATCTGCCCTTGAGCAAGATTCTAACTGAAAGCTTCATTTTATTATCAGATGTTACAAATATAAACTTAAAACATTCAGTATTTCACAAGAAAATACTCAAAGGCATAATGTTAAGAATAAATATCAAGCATCATCCCCAATTAAGAAGTAGCAGTACATGATGCGAGAAACTGATGCAGAAAGTCAGTCCTTCACTCTCTGAATTTATTTGTGTTAATGGCCAAGTCTCTCAAAAATATGTAAGCAAGTGTGAGTGCTCCAAAACACAAACTGCACAATATTCATCTGCAGCATGTTTTCCGACTTCCTGCCTGAAACTCTTGCTAATTGCTATTCTGTCCCGGCTGGACAGAATAGCTTAACAGCCAAAAACGCATCCGGCGCAGCTAATAAACTACCTGCGTGTGAGAAACTTGGAGTGACACGACACTATCACGGTCTCCACTTTATTTAAGCAGACAGGTTGACTAACAATGCTTTCTTACTCATAGTGACAACCTGGCAGAGTTGCTGCAGGGAGAAGGAGGACTCACAAACACACACACACACATGCTGAGATGCTGCTACAGTCTTGTAATATTGACCACTGATGCCATTTTGGGTCAAAGACCTGGATGAGGAGCAGTTCAGCCATTTTTGTTAGGGAAGTCCAGAGTTTCTTCCACTTCTTCCAAGCTGAGTTTGCCTCCTGCTATGGAGAATTTGAGAAGCTGCTCTTTTTAACCAGAAACACACTTTTACTTTCCCTTTTCATTAGGCTATCGCCGCTCCCAAACTTCATATTGGCTTTCTAGCAGACTGGAACCAATCTGTGCTGCAGGAAGCCGTCCTCAAAGCCGGCGCCAGACTATCTCACAAACTCCACTCTATTTCTGTGCTTCTGTTTCTGTGCTGGTGCAGAGTTGGTGCAATATTGGTGCAACTGCATGTTCAAATGAGCTCATAAAGTGTGATAGAGACCATGAGGAAAATGAAACAGACTATATGTCAATAGTAAGTGTGTTTTTACTCCACAGACGTGCACAGAATCAGCAGTAAGAGTTTCGTCTTTACCCAGGTGTTTTGGCAGCCTACACTATGGCTCTTATTTCTGGGTTAAAACCATTTCACAAATTCCAGGCAGGCTAACCTTGATTTGAACCTAGATGGCTTCCCTCCACTGAAGGATTGGCCCCAATTTTTTCAGGGTTATCTCCAGAAAATAGAGTAAGCTCAGGGTTAAATGTTGCCAGTGTGGAACAGAGGTGAGAGTTCAGAATGACAACTGAATTACGTCCACGTTATCCGGACAAACTCTGTCAGTCTGCTTGTGTTTTTAGCCAACAGAAGGCATTTGAAAAAAAAGCTTCCTTAGTGTCCTACTGAAAACAGTAAACAGGATGTTCAGTCATCATCATCATCATCATCATCGAGCCAGCAGGGTGTACTGGCTGCAGCTATGCAACTATTCTCCAGTTGAGATAAACAGTATATATCTCTTTAGAACAAGTTGCTTGGAATCCGTTGTGCAGGTTTTCAGCATGTCTGGTGCAGTGAGGAAGAAGCTGAAAATTGGAAAAAAATAAAAAAATAAACCTGAAGTGAAAAGGAATGAACTGCAGTAGATGGATGTGTTTCAAAATAAGCATTTGACAGATTGAAGGTTTAGTTATTCACACGTTTCTCACAGGCAGAGCTGCTCTCAAAAAATGAAATATTGAGTTAATAGTACTTACTGCGCAGAGCCACAGAAGCAGAAAGTTCACTGGCAAATGTGAACACCAAAGAAGGAACAAATAAACTGACAAGAGGGCTGGAGAAACTACAAAAGCATTTCTGGAGAACTAAACCCTAAAATTTTCTCAGCGTTTAAGCTAACGATTTTGCAAAGAAACACATTTTGCATTAACATAAGTGGTCTTGCAGGAAGATTTAGGATTTGAGAGGACTATTCGACACTAACAATACCAGAAAGTGTATCTTTAAAGGCTTTGTTGCATTAGAATTTTAAATACAGATTATCACAACTGTCATCAAAGACAATTTATTGAAGGAAACTGTGACCGTGTCACACAAAAAAGGCTGCATGCGTACAAAGTTTTCATGCCTGATGAAAAAAAGAGCACTCTTCCATTTCCTCTCAGCATAGAGTTGTCCATTATGGCAATGCAATGCACGGCCATTGTGTCAGCGGTATCCATGGTTACGTACTCATCTACTATGCCAGCAGCAGCACCTTTAGCAGAGAAAATGTAATCAGAAACAGCTAACAAGCTCAATATACAAGGTCAAGTCAAGGTGCAGTTCTAATGCTTTTATTAGCTCCTTAACTATATTCTATACCATATGATAGAAAAGGACATTATACATGCAAAAGTGTTTGCTTTAGAAATAGACTTTTTTTTGTCATTAGTCTTAATCATTTCACAGAATGGATAGTCCGATCAATGTCCAATAATAAAGAAACCAAACTCTTTCTAATGCCAAGAAAAAGCAACTTTCAGTCAATTTAACTGATCATAGCAGCAAGAGTTGCTTGACCTTTTCCAGATGCGTTCGCTACTGTTCAGACTCTAGATTCAAGAGGTTGATTAGAATAAAGGTTAAGTCTTATATCTGACTGGAAGAGCACCCAGAGGGGCCAGGCTGCAGTTAGGGGAATATTTTCTGACATGTCTTCGTCTCTCGTGCCTTCCAGAAATAGTTGCGCATAGCTCTTGAAAGTAACATTAATCTTACAGATATTTAGCCTTCTGTTTGCAAGAGAAATTCGGCGAATCCTCTGAGCTCGGGCAGATAAAGTGTGCATGAAATGAGTTATCCTGACTGATGGCTAGGAGGTTAAGAACACTGTAACTCTGGGTTAAAGATATACTCTCGTGTCTTATGGAGGGCTACATGCTGAAGTGAGGGCTTTCTGGATTTGAACCGAGGTGGATCGTGCAGGCGGTCACCGGCGTAACGTCACGTGTGTTTCTGCGTGCACGGATGTGTCAGCGTTAAGACTGTCACGGCAAAGTAAAAGTGTGATTGTCATTTAGACAGCTGCAACCCGCCGCGTCCTGATGTTTGCAAAGCCACCCACTCCAATATGTCTGCAGAGCCGTGCAAAAGCTGCTCAAGGCACAGAGGAAAATATTTAAGGAAAATGTTTTGCAGAGGCTGAGATCCCCATTTGATGCACAAAAGTAGCAGACACATGGACATAAAGGCAAAAACACCCACAGGAACTGAAAACAAGTGAGCCTTTACTTATCTGAAGTATGATTTTGAGCTATTTGTGCTGAGTTGTCGGAGAGGTCATCACTTTGCCCCAATATTCTTCAGGGGAAAATTCCTACATTTACTCTACTAGTCTTATCTGACATCTTTATACTTTATTATCTAACACCTGCAGCTGCAGAGTGTATAATAAAACGAGCGGCTCAAGAAAATGAACATTTCTGACTTGGGGCCATTTAGGAAGCAATCACACTGAGCATAAATGGACTACTGACCCCTTTAGTTTAATCCAAAGAGGCTAATGCTTTAAAGATGAAACATTTCAGAGGCACTAAAAATACAAGGACATTCTACAGAAACATTTACTTTTACTTTAAATGCTAATTCACAATATCCTCAACACCTCAAGGTTTGGGCTTAGCAATTGCAGATGGTTGTAAAATGAACAACGTGCAGCCAGTCAACACCAATCATACGTTTCCTGGGTGCACTGTGTTCACATTCATGCTGAGTTAAAGCCTGTATCCGCCGCGGCCTTGGAAGACCATTGAAGAAACATTTCCATTACCACAGAGAGCAGCACGGTACGCTTGGGGGGTAACTGAATGTATATTGAACCAATAGAGGTGTACACAGTACAAACATGCAGTAAAGCTCTGCGGCGCCTGCAACAGGAAGCACGAGTATAACCATGTGACTACGTGGTCTCCGATATTTACGAGGCAGGGATGGGGGAAGTATGAATGAAGTCAGATGGGAAGATCCTGCATGTGGTAGGGAGTTGACAAGAAAACCTAACAGTGTATGAGACAAGTACATGGATGGAAATAATTTGCTAAACACGCACTGATGGATTACTTACATGCTCGAGTAAATCAACTTGCAATTGCATAATCTAGGTCTGTTACTCAGAGGATACCATCATTTATTCCTGCCTAATCTGACCAGTTTATGGCATTTAGATGGAGATTTATTACCTTCATCGGAGGAGAATCAAAGCTTTAATGTGAATGTAAACATGCTGACTGATGGCTTCTAATCTTCTACTGTGGCAGGATATAGACACAAAGGGTGGTAAGTGACGCTTGGATGTGATTGGTTGAGAAAGGAGCGAGTGTGTGTGCCCTGTGCCTGGGGTTTCGGGGGGAGGATTTGGTTCCAGGAAGCTCTGCCAAATGAGGGAGCGGGGGCACTGGAACACATATACGGCTCTCTGTGTTATGGCCCATAGCTAAAACCATACTTACTAAATGACAGCAGTTTGCTCAAGACTCAATGGGATCATTTTAAGTATATCAGAGCCGTGAAATGGGCGGTTTCCTTTAAAGTCTTTTTGTTGATTTTACTTGGCGATATTGTCCTGTTTGCTTTCAAAGTAACATGCTAAATGTGAAATATTACACAGGAGTGGGCTTGAGCATATTCTCACGCTAATCCTTACATAACTCAAGGTACTCAAGTATTCTGTTTGAGCTGCTCTGCATTTGAAGTGATCTTTACGAGGCCATACCCCAATTATGAGAGACCCCAACGTGATGAGCTGCAATATGCTGATTTTACCACATAATATCGAGGCAGGTCATCGCTTTCTTTAATTTCAAGTTGCGTATTGCAGCTTGTTTTGTATTTTGTTTCCCCAGGAGAATCTAGAGTTCAGCCCACGTATGGATAGTCTCACTCTGTTAGATATTCTATCATCAATCCCTGTTATCTGGTGCGTTCTATGAGACGTTTTGTCAAGTGTTGTAAAGTACATTTTGGAGCGCCCACTTTCCCACAGATTGCATTTTACTTTACTTGTACTTCAGGTAATGACTCCCTCCCTTCCCAGAATGCATTTTGACAAAGCACGGAGCGTTTGATTGAACCTGCTGTGTTCAGCTCTGGGTTATACTGTATGTGTGGGTGGAAAAGCGGTAATAAACACAGGTAGAGGAGACTAGAGACAAGGTTTCTACCCCACATGCCACCTTGTGAATGTGTTTGTACAAAATTGTGGCTGTAGAAGGGAATTAAAAGCCTCTTGTCACCAAATTAAATCTATTTCAAAGTTATATGGCGTTTTACGAACCCAAAATGAATCTCCAAGTTTTTCCTGTCAATCCAGAATCAACAGGAGCCTTTTTGCTATTCATTAGTCCTCAGTTTATGGCCAAAACCCCGCAAAGCAATATTATTAATCTAGAGGAAGAGGATAATTTATTTTCTCTGGCATGTAAAGATAATTAAGCAGGGGGGTGGACTGGATTTTGAGGAGCTCACTTGTTGCCGCCTCACATGTCTTGGCATTATTCCCTAGACTTTGAGTTGATGTCAAAATACAATTACTCACCCAGTAAACCACCGTCTGTTCCTGTGGGAAGCACTAATCTGCATTTTTCAATATCACGATTAAGAAGCATTTAAATGAGGGCAGTATGGACATTTGTGTGCAATTACTAAGCAGTGGGGCGGCCTGTAAAATCATACATGTGGGTATTTCAAAGAAACTCGACTCTGATTTCTCTTCTCTTTTGTACTCATTACTTTCCAATACTGGCTTTGTGCGTTGTATATGTGCACATTATGCTTCCATTTAATTCCACTTCTGTCAATTTAAATATCCTTCAAAATTTCTTTCAAGCTGAAAAGAGTTCCTCTTACGGTATAATGAGAAAATAAAAACAATTCTTTCCTGGCTCCAGTTGTTACACAGTGGAGGGAAAAGCAGGACAGACGACAACTTTGTCAAAATGGTATCAGCATGTTTTCAGGGTAAAATGAACATAAACTTTTAAAAGAGACAGAATGCCACCTCTTTTCAAACTAGGGCTATTCTGACAGAATACAACAATATTCAGGTATAATGTGACGATGGATTGCTATAGCAACATGATCAGGTTTGATTAGGCTCATACAAATAAAGACAGTTCCTAATAGCCATTTACATATCTTGGAGCTGAGAGTGAGTGGGTGAGAGACAGAGAGTGAGCGGCAAAAGAGAGAGAGAGAGAGAGAGAGAGAGAGAGAGAAAGAGACAGAATCTTTGTCTTTCATGGGTTTTACTGTAGTTAAATTAGTTGAATTGGCAGGGAAATTTCTCGGGATGTGAGCCTGACAGAAAGGAGAGACACCTGTTGCAGGTAGAGAACCACGTCTGGCTTCTACCTGCAGCCAGCAGGTGGAAGAAATTTCCTAGAAAGTTCCTGAAAAAATGGCAACTTCTGCCAACCAATTAAATTGTCGCGCCGAATGACAGCGATTTACAGCTCATCTGCATAAAAGCTTTTAGGTGCTGACAAGATGTTGGGAGAAAGAAATGTTGGAAGGTTCAGCTCACCTTCCTCAGACGTAAAAAATAGGCTGATTCATTCACACAACTCAAGCATTAGTGCTCATTTTAGTACCGGACTGAAGAAATTATATGCATCCCTGTGTCTTATATTTCAACATCAGATAAGATAAGCTGCCAGATAAAAACTCTGGAGCTGCATTTTGTTTTTGTTTTTTTTTGTTTTGTTTTTTTACTATGTTCCTTTGAAAAATTACCATAGTTCAGATGCATCTTTTGGATGTTCCCAAATGTGCAATGTGCTGTAACATTCCAGAAATAGAGGTTTTTGCTTCTGCAAAACAAATCCTCAAGCAACCGCGGCTGCTGTCACTGTGGAGCTCTACCGAGGAGCTAACTGTGCATAATGTCTAAATATTAAACAACCTTGCTGAGAAATAGCATTTCAGAAGTTATTGGCAGTGTCGGTACAGTTTGGTGCAGTAATACTGCATTCTACTGCAGTGTGTGTTTCCCTCGCCTCGGTCTTACACAACTCAAATAAGTGGTGATGTATCCCTTCAGGTTAAACAGAGGTTCGTTTGCTGCACCCAACCTTCCAGATTTGAGCTCCAGACATCAGACTCTTAAGGGAATTTTAATCTCTGTAAAGACGGCGAGAGTGCTGGAGCTGGCACACCGTAGCACGGCTCAGCTTAATTTGATTATTGCGTCAGCTGAGAAAACATCGCCAACGTATCCTTCGCCGGAGCCTGAAGGTATCCATCCTGTCTTTGTTTCCCACACTGAGGTATCATAGGGTTCCTATCACTGTCAGTGGACGTGTTGGCAGTACGTCGGCTTGCACTGTGGCCTGCCTGGAGGGACACTCACTTCCCTACAGCCTTTCCCTGTCACAGTAGCCCATAATTGGCCCCCTGCTTCTCACCACAGAGTGTGCTCGCATGTGTGTGTGTGTGTGCGCGTGTGTGTGGGCGACTGCACGCTTGGCTGTCAAACTCTTGGATGACGCACAGATCCATGGGTGCAGAGCAGCCCTGAGCCACTATGAAGACATTCTCTCAGTTTAGAGATGCTGGGAACTGCTGAGATAGTTCAATCTGCGAAGCTTTTTTACAAGGTTACAGTTGGGGATTTTTCGGGAAGGATGTGCTGCATCTGATCCGCAGAGGAATGCTGCGGAAATAATAGATGTGTGCTACGAAAAGCACTGCAGGGAGCGAGATTTGGCCACAATGGTAGGAATGTGATACAGAAGAACTATTGTGTGTATCAGTTGAGAATCTGGGGTCTAAATCTGTTGGAAGCTGTTCATGTCCAAGTTGGGATTTTAATTTGGGTCTGGTTCTAAAATGGTTTAGCTTAGATTTAGAGTTGTAGAAGAGCTGGTACCCGGCACGACATAGGAAAATTGCAATGAACAAAACCACATTCTTTGTTTCCAATTGAGAGGAATACGAGGGCATATCAGGTCTCCGAAGAGGCCGAGCAACTCCACAACAAATCTGCACATCCATGAAAGAATAACACTCCCACACAAATCCAACACTGGATTGTGTTTAGTCAATAGCCAGAGCCAGAGAGTAACTCAGTCTGATGCTGTTCCACTACTTTTGTGTAAACAAAGAGGAAAACATACCCAGAAATGTGAATCAATAATCAGGAATCAACGCTGACCTTTAATTTTCAAGTACTTTCATAGACATCGGTGATTAAAAATGTGTGAAACCAAAAGTGCAAAATACTGTGAAAACAGCAGGTGAGAGAGGGGGCGGCTATTATAAAACCTGTCTGACTAACTAAAATGACTTATCAAGATCATAAATGCCTTGGTCATATAAATTAAATGGCTGACAGCAAAATAAAAAATGTCATTGCTTTTTAGTGTTTTGTTCGACTTTTACTGGAATTTCTTTCCTGTCGCTCAATCTTGCCGATTACCTATCTCACCTTCCAAAAAAACTTCCGCCATTCTTTGACTTTGCCTCCACATTAGCTGTCCTAACGAAGATTCTGGCAGGACGAGACATGTAATCTAGACCAAAATACCAAAAACATGGTCTGATAGTGGATGTGTGTCCTATCCTAGCTGTCTTCCTCCCCCTCCATCTCCTCCTCCCTCGGGGTCAAACATTGAAGATGTCGTTCCTGTTGACAAGCGAGCCCTGAGGGAGACAGTGGTAGCGCAGGCTCTTGTTGCTGACACCTGTGATGTGTCCATCCTCTGGAAAGGAGGTGAATCTGACAGCCAGAAGACTTATAAGCGGAGCCCCTGTCAGATTATGTCGTGGCCCTGAGCAGCAATGCATTAGGGGTGTCGGAGGAAGAGCAATGCCGAGTGCGAGCGGTGATAACTGGGTAAAAAAGCTGCCATTTCTGCCGGGCTGAGATTCAGCAGAAAAACAACTGGGCAACTTAAACTTCCACATAATATATGCAGAATGTTTCTGCAGCAACAAACAGTGAAAGTCTGGCTTGTTTAGTATGAATAAGGGAAAAATGAGGACAAGGACAATGAGAGGAAGAGGAAAGACAGGAAGAGAGATAGTGGAAGTGAGGCCGAAAGACAGAGTGAGTCATCACAACAGTAAAATTTTACAATAGTTCAGCGTGGTGCTGGTGAGCACATCCAGTAATAATTTTAACAGGCTGTCACCACCACGGCATCAACCGGATGAGGTCGACGCGAAATTTAATTAAGACGAACGCCGCTCTATTTGGTGTCAGAGGGCTGCGCAATATGAACTGATTTTGTCTTGATAGCAAAGATTTATATTCGGATGATACTCGGGCAAGACAGGAGCTGACCTCACAAATCAAATCATGGAACACTCAACCTTTTTCGTGCCCAAGCATAACTCTACTGTGTTTTTTTTAATATATATACAGTATATATATTTAATCTATTTATGCACTATTTTTCTACTATCTCTATTGTTAGTATGTCACATCTCTATGGATCGCTTATGGCGAGCCCCGTTTCCTGGAGAGTTTTTGGGCAGCTGTTGTTTGCAGCAGTAAAACAGCTAAAGGGTTCGATGTGCTTTTGATCTGTTTTTATGTCTTATCGGCACCAGCCACATCCTCTGCCTGCTGGTATGAGCCTGTGGGCAGTGCCTTGAGGTTTTACGGGCTAATCTCAGCAACACCAAAGCACCACTGAGCTCTGCTACAAAACACACGAGATGCTGCACGCCGTGGAAGGTAAACTCACCTCAACTCTACTTATCTGCCTTCATAATTTTCAATATATCAGCAATTCACAATAAATATTTGCTGCAGGGATGAAGCGGAGTTCTGCCTACCTCGGCTTAGATCTGGCCACGGTTTTGTCACGACATTTACGTTCATGTTAAAGGACCATACTGGCAATCGTGCAATGTTTGAGCCTAATAGATTCAATTTTCATACATGTAAGGTTATTGACAATCATTTCCCAAAGCATACTACTGGAACGGGGAATTAAAAATGTTTTTCCTACTTTCCAGACCACCATTGGTTTCAGTTCATTCTGCTATTAAAATCAACTTGTTGATACTTGAACTGTTCTTGGGATAGGTAATCCATCATCACCAACAAGATGTGTATTCTGGTTTTTTTTTTAGAAGTTACATAATTTTAGCGTCTAGGCACAATAAAAAGTGTGGAGTGAATGTATGCCTCCACGGGAATATAGTCCCAAAAGAAGACCTGTGTTTATGGAAAAATTTAAAGGACTGTGACTATTAGCAGGCAAAACATGGATTTTTAAGGTGGATGTATCACTCGAATATTTTATTTTGAAAGATTAAGAGATTGTGCAAAATATCAGGAAAGCTGAAATATGGTTTTATCCTTTGGGAAATGATTGTCAGTAACGTAACATATATGAAAATTGAATATATTGAGCTCAAACATGCACGATCACCGGTATGGTCCTTTAAAACTTCAGTTATAATTAAGGCAATAAATTTATTTGTTTTCAAATGTCACGTTAACACACTTAGATTGAAACTGGCAAAAAATGATTGTACCTGTATGCTTACTTCAAGTAACATCTAGATGGATTTACTCAGGGATGTGTGTGTTATAATTGGATTAAGCCACCGCCACATGCATTTCCTCACCTGGTGGACTCCCTCATACCAGAACCATGAAATCCTATTAATTCCTTGTTTGTACTGCACATGTCTTACTTGTATTTCTTCCTTAAACGTGGTACAGATGACTAAAAAATTGGAGTCTAGCATGTGTGCTGAGTAATTGTGGTAACAGTGACAGAGATGAAAGTGGTGAGTAGGCAGACAGACGAGAAGAGAACACTTCAACAGTAGACATTCTGAGCGGGGAAATGACAAAGTGGTGGGTAAAGAGAAGGAAAGGGGATTCTAAAAGGCAGGATTTAGAGGAAGCGAGGGGAGGAGAGCACATATATAAGGAAAAGAAGAAAAAAAAATAAGAGTGCAGCAGATATTACAGGCTCTCACGCAAACACTCTTTTCAGCTGACGCAGGAAGAAAGCCACACTGTGGATTCACATAACGAGACCAATGGACCATCATTAAAATCCTGAGGCCGCAAGACAACCCGAGCCCCACCTGACTGTCGGCTGCTGTTGCCCCCTGGAGAAACGCGCTGTGTTGAACCTGCTCCTCTTCTGTCAGCACTTTCATAAATAATTCACTGAGCACTCCCTCCCCTCGTCTTTCTCCGCATTATTTCATTGCCCATATTTGCATTAAACAAACAAAATGCTCTCGTTTGCATCATTTGGGGAGATGTCAGGGTGCAGTCCATCAGGTAGACTCTAAATGGTGTTCACTTAAAGAGATGTTTATGCAGACATGGTGAAAGTTAATAAAGTAATGCAGCTTCCAAGTGTCAAGACAAGACTGATACTAATAATAACGGATGAAAGAAAATACAGTTGCAGAAAGTGCAGAGTAGTAAGAGGTGGAAATGTGATTTGTTATGTCTGAGTGTCCTCCACCAAGAGTCACATAGGTCCACTTTCAACTGCCTCGTCTACATAATCAACCATTAACACACACACACACTCACACTCACTCACACACACACATACGGATAAAGCCTCAAAGCCAGGACAAACTTTTCTACTGCAAAAGTGATGAAAAGAATCCAAATGAAATAATACTGGAGTTGTAGATATTTTTCTCTCTTATTTGCAGAAAATAAAATAGGTTCTTCGTCAATGACCTGCCTTGAGATCCTAATATCAAAGACGAACAGCTGAACTGATTAAATGCTCAAGGTTTAAAAGTGCCGTGAATTCAGCATAAACACTGAATTTGTAAGTTGTCAGAAGGAATATGAGCTTTACTGCAGTTTATGTGGTTTCAGACCTACTTTTCTGTTGTCACCAGTGAAATGGTGAGAATGAACAGCGTGGAAAGAGAAATTGGCTGAATGAGGCTGCGTGTTCCTTTCCAGACTTTTTATTGCAGCAAAGTAATCCCTAAGTATAATGCAGTTTTTGATGGTTTCGACTTCCTTTAGAGCCGAGAAAGAGAAGAGTGTTAAATTCAGTATGCACCTCAAATAAACACTGAACTCCAAATGTGTTGCTGAATCATTGTCTCCAATACCCAATTTTATCTGTGTTTCATGCATGAAGAGTATTCCAGACTGGAAAAATAACTTTCTTAATTAGAAATATACGTTAACCTTGAGTTGCTATCTCAAGGCTGCATTATTTTCCTCTTTTCAGATGTCAAAGCTTCCCAGCAGCGCATGAACACCTGCCAACCGCACAATCGCTACTCAGATGATAAGCTCGTGTCAGAGTTTATCAACCAACAAAACAGCAAAAGCAGAACTTAGACTACAGGCTCCTTCAGGCTGTGTCATTTTGGGCTGTTGCAGAAGCTAACGTTCACCAAGCTGAAACAGTACGGTTGTCCTAATCGCAGAATGAGACAGCCTGCAACAAAGTTGTAACACTGTCAAGAATTTAAAACCCACATCTCACAATCCAGCTGCTGCTATGACCTACATTACTTATCCTAAAACTCCTGATCTGGTCTAGATCTGGACCGAACCACAACTGTCTCTGGACTCTGAGCAAATTATACTTTTCATGTGTATTATCTGTATTACCTGCGAGACATCGCTGCGACACAACGAGTCAAAATTCTCCACATGTCCGACTGCTCCACTGTCTGTGTGAGAATGTCTACTCTGCTTTGGTTTGGTCCAATCACATTCNTGTCCGACTGCTCCACTGTCTGTGTGAGAATGTCTACTCTGCTTTGGTTTGGTCCAATCACATTCACCGTCCCGTCATCTCCATGACAACGGTGTTGGGCTCATTGAGAGTGACAGCGCAGATTGACAGTTAATAGCGCAGGTAGTTTCATCAACAGCCCCGCCACCCGCTTGACACCTTAAATTCCCAGTAAGAATTAGGATCCCAATCTGATAAACAGATCTTTGTCTTATTGAAAATTGAACTGACCTACGTCTATAAATGACCAATAGGAATAAAGCATAAAATGATGCAGAATACAGTATTAATGCTTCCCTTTTCTCTTGAGCCTTGGCCTATAAGCTTGCATTTACTTTCTCTCCATTTTTAACATGTGAGAGCGATGCAGATGGATGACAAGCTGATGACACATTCCCTGAATGTCTTTTTCCCAGACTTTCATCGTACAATGTGACACGCATCAAATGATATCGTAACAGTCTGACAGATTAAAACTACGATTTTACTTTACTCACACGACTGTATTTCATCAGGAAAAAGTCACGGAGGTTCAGAGAGAGCGGTTGAATCTCGATCTGTAAAATCCTACCTGCGTTCTTCTTGACTTTGGGCCTGGGTTAGGGTTAGGGTTATGCATGGTTCATTTACACAGAAACACAATGATTTATATATAACCTTTCCAACCTGTACATTTTTAGATACTTAAATACTTCAGAAACTGGAAGTCAATATTAGTTTAATTATTTAGCAGAAGGCTCAGAGGAAACTGGGTCAGAACAGCTTTAGCAGAAACAGCTACTGAACCTCGCGGTGCTTTTCCCGTTCTCTTGCCTTACATCACAGCAGCTTCTGCACACATCCCTCAATCCCTCATGTTCACTGACCCACCCACTTTCATCCTCCTCTCATCTTATCTTCCCTTCCACTCCCTTATCCAGCCGCTTGTTCTGCGGCGCTGAAGACAAATCGCTTTCGCTTTAACCCTCTTTCTAACCGCAAAGAAAATCCTTGTGGGTGGTATGTGTGTGTGGAGTCTTCAAAAATCGATATAACATTGTCACAATATCTTGTTGGATACACGGATTTGGGATATAAATCTTTCCCCTCAGATTAAAGAAATAAATCAGATGAAAACGTGCTTCTTTGCTGCTGTAATCTGTTAAAGTCTGTCACTCACTAAATGTGTGAATGCAGAGCTTTTATGCAGTTTATTACGATTTTATAAAGTGCCAAAACATCAGAACTTTCAACTTCCAGATACAACTCAACCCAACAGCAACCGTCTCATTTGTTTGCTGTGATCATGTCTTGGTAAGGTGATAATTCATTGATTAGGCTAATTGATACAACCTGATAGTCAATAAATAGCAAATCAATTTCATGATAATTGATTGTTCTCATCTACATACCTGCTTAAAAAAAAACAGGAACGATGCATCTTGAAGGCATAAAACTAGAAAAGACGAGCGCATCACATCTACTTTCACGTTCGCCTATACGTAGATCAAAAACTCAATTGAGCGCTTTCCAAATTTAATCACTGTATTTAATTAAGTGAGGAAAAAAATTAGGAATGCTCGCACCTGCAGCAGCTAAGAAATCAAATTACCCAACACATATTCAGAGCTGTTTCAGTGTATTAAAATACAGCCATCTGTGTAATCAAAAACAATTTAATTTTATACAAACTTATCCCCTTTTCTGAAAACCCTTGTGAGAAACACTTTCTTTAATCAATAAGAGTGAGGTACGCTGTGAAATTAGCATATTCTCTGCAGTGATCCTTTAAAATAATCTATCACGCTGATGAGCCGTTGTCATATTGTGCACAATTTGTTTTCGATGCTTCAACACGTGCCTGACATAAAATGTGGCGAGCATTGGATGAGATGTCGCGGGTCAAACTGATCTTTTTTTGGGTGACTGAGCGATAATTAGTATCTTGGTGTTGAGCTGTGGAGTGATGGAGTGTCGACTTTTTTTTTTTTTTTTTTTTTTTTTTTTGCTGAGAAAGGAGTTCACATCATCAGACCCCAGAGAGAAATTCAAGAACTACTAATAACAAGGTCAACATGCAGATAGATGGCACCACTCCCACGTTTTATTACTGTAATGCATTTAGACAAGAGGCCTCGTTTCTCTGATATGGGCTCGTAGATCCCTGTGCTTGAAGCCCCGGGGAGCCGTAGCGGTTTACCGAGTAGTTCAATTCCTTCGCAGAACCACACAGGACCACAGAACATCCGCTCTCATCAGGCTCCGATTCCTCAAATGACCGTCAATCATCGGTGGGTTTTCTCTGCACAAATGAACTATCCTGTCTGTGGAGACGGAGTGGCCTCTCTGCGGAGAAACCGGACTAACAGCAAGACGGATTCGGTCCGATTTCACGGTAGAGCATGGGTGACTGACAAGTTGTAAGATCCATCCCCGATGCATGCTAATGGAGGCTTGGAATGTAGGGTAGAGATGAATCTAGGTCTCACAGTGCTCCTGCTATTTTTTTTTTTTTTTTTTTTTGCGGATCACTTTGAACTATTCTTAAAAGAAAATCCCACGAGTCGTGCTGTGAATATTTGCTGCGGCATCAGTGGTCATTTTTCAAAGGCGCCATAAGTACATTTCAATCTGCCGGTTTTAATGCTTCTTTTTCGGTTTGTGCAGTTAGAAAACTGGGAGGAAACAGTTGAACCTCTAAAAATACACAAGTATTGTTACATGCGGTTTATAATGAGAAGATAAAGCATGATAAAACATGTTTTCCCCCCCGTATCATCTAATCTTGTTGTGACCTCTTTATAATATTCACAAAAGGTTAATAAATGTGAAAAACACACTGATTCACATTTTCTTTTGCCAATTTTGTAGAAATTTGCTTAAAATGTGGGCAACTCCTGACAAAAGCATCCATTTAGACAGGATCTGGTATCAGTTGATGCCTGTTTGCTGGTATTTTCTCAGATAAATCAACAGATAAATTCAGTTCACTCACTCAATGTGTTTCTGCTTCTTAAATTGATGCAGAAACAAGCAAGGTCAGCAAATAAGAGGAAAAAAAAATGCCTCAAGGGCAGCTTGAAACTTTGGGCTGTTTCTGGACAACTGCACTGTTTGTGCCCAAAAGGGGGAAAATCCTTCAGGCGAATCCCTGATCCCCCCCTTATCTCTTCTCTTAGCCTCTCCAACTAGTCTTATCACCTCCTGGGCGGTAATTAACAGGAATTACACAGAGCCCCTATCTGCTGAGTCCACATCGTTGCTGCAAAGAGCCCTTTCCCATTTAGGGCCTGTCTGCTGGGAGATTACCGCTGGAAAAGGACCCTTCCATCAGTGCAAACGACCCAACAACTGTTGTGCTTTTGTGCCAAACTCACCTGCAGCTTCACTCGCTTGTGCAGATAAAGGCCAAGTTGGCAGAAACGATGATTACAAGCAATGTTTTACACTTTGTGTACACACAGATATGACAATGATTGCTTTTTTTGTTTGTGTCGAATTGGTAGATAACCCCCTAAAAGCTATAATTAACCCTTTCCTTAATCTAAAAAGGATTTATTATGTTTCATAACTCGAGAGAAATTGCATTCATAATTCATCTGTTGAAATGTACCTCATCTCTAAGATAGATGTTAAGGAACTATTGGCCAAGTTAGTGAATGTAATATGCTGTGAAAATGATGCCTTCAGGCAAATAGGAGGGTTTGTGAATGAAGAGAGCTGGAAAATGTCATCAGTTTTAGCTGTGATTAGCTGGAATGAAATTTTACTTTAATAAGGGTTCAAAGGAATAGACACATTTACCCACAAAATTCACACTCATGATAAAAAAAAAAACACCTATCAGGGATGAATAGATTGTCNTACCCACAAAATTCACACTCATGATAAAAAAAAAAACACCTATCAGGGATGAATAGATTGTCTATTGTTTGTTGTCAACATGACACATTTCTCCTCCACTCTTTTCTCTCTCACACTCGCTTGCTCTCTCTCTCTCTCTCTAAGCCCTCCACCCCCTCTAAATGTTTAACAGGATCCTTGAGAAAAGCCTCTCCACTTCGGTTTCCGTGGCAACTGGCATGCATTGGAATTGATGACATCTCCTGATCGCCCACTTACTTTGCACTAAAAACACTCTGCCCGTGAACTTCGCCGCTGCCGTTTCTCTCGCAGAGAGATGACGTCGCTTTTCCCGCAGAAGGGAAGAAAGAGGCTTTCCGCTGGACCGGCATGACAAATTTTCAATCCAATCTGTACAACAGCAGCACTGCTGAGATCTAACTCCGACAAAAGAACACATGACGAGTAAAGGAAATAAGTAAATAAGACCGGTCAGAATTCAACATGACGGGCCAAGCAGATGATCAATAATTCATGCTCTGCTGGGTTTCTGTGGTGTCATTTGTAGATTGCTCACTGTGAATCAGGAATTGAGAAAGAAGAGGGGTGTCTATTTAGCTCCAATCTCCAAGCTCATAACTCCTTTTCCCTCAAAAAAGAGAAAAATTGGATGAAACCCTTATTGTGGCCATCAAGCTAAATGCTTTTGTCTAATAGCATCCCTGTATCTCACTCTTTCTCTCTCTCTCTCTCTCTCTCTCTCTCTCTCTCTCTTAATTAACGTGGACAGGCAGCCAGACATCTCCGCAGGCGAACCCACTGCAAGACCACTCGCTGTCACCTTCTGACCGCTGTAATGGGTTCAGACCAGGTCCGGCTGACAGAGGAGAGAGAGAGAAACAAATTCATGACGACAAGCATCCTTTCCACTCCTCCTCTGCCTCCCTTTGTCCTTCCTCCCACCATCTCTCCACCTCCGCAGCCTTGCTGGCAACAAGAGAGAACTTATTCAACATAATCATAGCACACACTGCATTAGATTGCTGCACACACACCAGCAATCGAACGCACAATTCATTCAGCTTCATTAAAACCGCACACACACACACTGACGGAAAATTAACAGACGCATCTGTAACGCATCCATTAAAATCCATTCATTAACTTTAAGTCACATTTCATCCACTGCTGGTTTTGTCTGGAAGTGTTTACAGCTTGACAATAAACACGCAAACATCAAAAGTCATTCTGTGAAGATGACAGCATTGAGGCATCTATGCTGGCATGTTTAAACGAAGCGTCGCGCTCGACAGTCTAAAGGGCTGCGGAGGATGCCGAGCCCGTCAAAGAGCCGGACGCCATGCATGTGAGCAGGAGGCGAGGCTTGCCAAACGGCCGGAATGCCAACATTTGGGATCACTGACAGACTTGGAGAGAGACTGAAAGAAATGTCTTTATGCTGAAGTCATTAAGGGCGGACGTGCGCACAAAACGGCCGTCTGAAAAATGTCCACACCGACCAATTAGGAGAGTCAGTGCAGAAATGTCTATCTCAACAAATCGTGAACTCAGTCGTACTTTCTAAAATGACAGAATGTTCCGGAAGAGTTAGATATGTTTTGACTTTTTATGCAAATGCACTCAAAGAGGAGCTCTGCACACAATTTTAATTCATGTGAATTTGTTTTAAACACTGATTATCTCCCTCCATTAGTAGTTTAGTCACTTGTTTTACAGAAATATAATTTTTAGACTCAGAACTAATTACTAAATTACTTGGTGAAAGACATGGCTGCACAGATATAATTGTCATGTCCCCGTTTAATTAGAAATAACAAAAAAGAATGGCAACTGCTCAAAGTAATTACAGAAACACTCATCCCAGGTAAAACTGTGCTAAAAGCTGAAATCAAAGCTTGCAAGTGTTCAGGATACTTTCCCTTCTGACTATTTAGTCATGACACTAATTTATTTGTTTAATCCAATTATTTGCACCTATTTAGCAAATTTTTTTTTTAATAAATTTCCTTTCTCTGGCAGTCGATAATCCTTAATCTCCCTCTGAGCCAATCAGAGGATCCCTGAATGCCTACTGACTTTTCAGCTCAGAGCCACTGTACCATGATCAACTATACATGGTCAGCATGGACATTTGGTTGGATAATCTGCACCTTACTGTCTCAACATTGATGTGTGTGTGTGTGTGTCCTTGCACAGTCAATATTCCAAACAATGGTGCAGCATGCAGCTTAACTTCTGATTCAAAACGTGTGATGAGCTTCACTTGGTTTTATGAAAACAAATCATTCAATTGCCAGAATTTATTCTGAGAAATGTTGAGTGTTGAGTGAATGTGGAGGGAGATAAGTATTGACATCATTTCAATATGGCTGCTCACAACGTTAACAGCAATTCCTCTCTTAATAAATGAGCATTTAGAAGCATTTTGAAAATGCTGAATGTATGTGTATGCAGTAATATAAATATATTTACTAGTTCATATTGTCCTTTAAGTATCGTTCTTATGGGTGAACACGGATCACGAGTTTGAGGAGGGCAGTGATGCCTGAAACCATCTATGACTGAGTGATCTAATGTTGTCTGAGGCTGCAGGGTTGTGATTCTCTTATCTGGTTGTGTATATGTGCAATATGTGTAATGTGCAAGATGTGTAATTTTGGGCAATATGTGTAATTTGTGAATATGTGTAATTTTGTGCAATACGTGTAAATTTGTGCAACAGGTATAATTTTGTGCAATATCTGTAATTTTGTGCAATATGTGTCATTTGTGCAATATGTGTAATTTGTGCTATATGTGTGATTTTGTGCAATATGTGTAAATTTGTGCAACAGGTGTATTTTTGTACAATATGTGTAATATTGTGCAATGTGTGTAATTTGTGCAATATGGGTAATTTGTGCTATATGTATAATGTGTGCAGTATGTGTAATTTTGTGCAATAGGTGTAATTTTGTGCAATAGGTGTAATTTTGTGCAATATGTAATTTGTGCAACATGTGTAATTTTGTGCAATATGTGTAATGTGTACAATATGTGTAATTTTGTGCAATATGTGTAATTTTGTGCAATATGTGTAATGTGTGCAGTTTGTGTAATTTTGTGCAATCTGTCTAATTTTGTGCAATATGTAATTTGTGCAATATGTGTAATTTTGTGCAATATGTGCAATTTGTGCAATATGTGTACTTTGTGCAGTATGTATAATTTACGCAACGTGTGTAATTTGTGCAATGTGTGTAATGTGCAACTTGGGGCTGTGATTTACTACAAGAGGCGATTGTACAATAATCTTCTTTTCCTTTTGCCTTTCCCTTCAGGGGTCACCACAGCGAATCACCTGCCTCCATCTAACCCTATCCTCTGCCTCCTCTTCTCTCACACCAACTAACTTCATGTCCTCTTTCACTACATCCATAAATCTCCTCTTTGGTCTTCCTCTAGGCCTCCTGCCTGGCAGTTCCAACCTCAGCATCCTTCTACCGATATGTTCACTATCCCTCCTCTGTACATGTCCAAACCATCTCAGTCTGGCCTCTCTGACTTTATCTCCAAAACATCTAACATGCGCTGTCCCTCTGATGTACTCGTTCCTGATCCTATCCATCCTCGTCACTCCCAAAGAGAACCTCAGCATTTTAGTCTCTGCTACCTCTAGCTCTGCCTCCTGTCTTTTCCTCAGTGCCACTGTCTCTAAGCCATACAACATCGCTGGTCTCACCACCGTTTTGTACACCTTTCCTTTCATTCTTGCCGAGACTCTTTTGTCACACATCACACCTGACACTTTTCTCCACCCATTCCAACCTGCTTGCACACGTTTCTTCACCTCTTTTCCACACTCTCCATTGCTCTGGACTGTGGATCCTAAGTACTTAAAATCCTCCACCTTCTTTATTTCTATTCCCTGTAACCTCGATTGTACAATAATGATTATTGTTATTATTATTATTATTATTATTATTATTATTATTATTATTATTATTATTATTATTATATGTGAGTCCAAGACAAATTTCCCCACAGGGACAATAAAATATATTGTATAGTATTGTATCTGATACGACCAAACTTTCTGACACTTCTGAAAGTTTGGTCAGTTCTCAAGAAGTTTGAGAAAACTCACAAGCTCAATTATTGAAGTCATCATCAGATTTCATGTGTGTGTTTGCACGTGTGTGTGTGAGAGAGAAAGCTCATATATCATGGACTTCAGCAGTGTTCATGCATGTCAAAATCACTGCTGCCATGTTATGATCATCACAACTGTAGTGATACTTTTGACGGAATAGTCAATAGGTTGTGGCTAACCTCAGACAATACTCATTGTAAAGCAGACAGATCACATCATCGTGTCTTCCCGGCCATCTGTGGGCCCATACGTGTCTTTTACTCGGGCTCATTCTCTGTGTCAACATTTTGTGGAGGCGGCCATATTGTTTTGAATACTGTAAAGCTTTATTGGAACTCGGCAACAGACAAAACTGTCTGTAGGCGTCATTCAGTGTGAGTACCCACATCATGGCACATAAAGGTTTTGAACAGTCAAAATTGCCAAAACAAGCGTGAGCTAATGCATGAATAAACGTATATGATGACTTAAATCATACAAGGTCTCCTGGCTTAAACAAATGCACCTAACAGGAGTGCAAGGACCAACCTTTACATGTTGTTCTCCATGGAATGAGTTACTGTACTCAACGCTGTTTGGATCTGTCATTATTTAGCCTGAAACGTATTTAGGAGGGGTTAGCTGTTCCTGCACATCCACTGCTGCAGCAGGAGCTCTCACACAGAATTAGGTCATTTAAATCGCTCAGCTATACGTGTTGACATCGCATGCACGTTGTACAGCTCTAATGCTCGGATCACAAGTTCATGATATGTTTCCTAATCCTACTTCCTCCCCTCTGCGTTGGAGATCAAAAAAAATGCTGGAATTGCTTCCCATGGCACATTTGAAATGTTTTTTTTTTCTGACAGTGTAATGACAAAGTCATTTATGAGGCTGGATTTGGCTTTTGCAATGAACTGCAGAGATCTAGGTTTTTTTTTTTTTAATTTTGTTTGAGACATGCAGAAAGAGTCATCATTTAAATGTTCCATGTAGCTGCGATGAAATACTGAAATACATTATCTTCTACTTCTCCTGTAATGTCATGCTACAGGATACATGCTATGCTAGCATGAGATGTGGACATTTTCTCATTTCTCTTTTTTCCAGCTAAAATGTTTTCGTGTCATTCTGCAAAGAGAAGGAAGGTGTGAGTGGTTACTCACTGCCCAACAGTTCCCTCCCAAAGCTAAGCCTTCATTTGCAAGTTAAAGGCAATGAAAGATGCATAATCCTGAGCTGTTCTTGTGTTTTTTCCAAAACCGAGTGAAGCCTTGAAGAGCATTGTGAGCAGCAAAAGGAGGCTTTCATGTTTATACCACACGCTCTTTAAAGATCACTGAGGGTGGCATGCACGTTAAACATTGCTATCAGGCGTTGAGATTAATTGAACTGGAATGTGTCAGGGTTGGAGCTGGGGTACATGTATATATATTTTTTTTATTAACAATGGTTTGTAAATAATCACTGTCTGCCCTTTTAATTAATTGCCTGGGTGTGAACTGAAAAATATAAGATCGGCGCTTTTGTAAAGGGTGTGATCCATCATGCTATTTTATCAAAACGCTCACATCTCCACTACTCATTAGGCTTTCAGTGACTAAAAAAAAAAAAAAAAAAAAAAAAACTTTTGTCAAACTGCACATAACAGATTTCACAGTTAAGATATCGGGCCTCATTACACACACGCTCAGAGGCTAAAACTTCAAGAATCAAACTTAATTGGCTGCCTGAACATTGCATTTTCACACACTGGTTTATTTTTAAGCATTTTGATGTCAGATGATATATGAGGAAACTTTGATGAAGAGAGTGAACGAAGGAGAAACGGTTTAATTACCCTCTGGCAATATCACAATCACGCACACACACACGCAAAACAGGAGGATGCAGAGAGAGGGAAATTTTTTAATCCTGTTTCAGAAAGAAAGATAGTGAAGAGGGATCTGCTGAGAGTGCAGGAACGCTCGGGATTGTGGGGTTGCAGTGTTGCCTGGTTACTAGCAAGAGACAGATACGCACCGCACCGCCTACTAACCTCTGTAACGCTTCTGTCTTACCATGTCGATAAAAACTTCAAACTCTGAATCCTTCAACCTCTATTCTGTCAGAAAGAGGAGAAAAAACAAGTCATGTGTTGTTTTGACTAAAGAGACTCCTTCTGCAATGACATCTACGGCATCCCTTCTCTTCCTGACTCCCCTTTTCAGCGCTTAGACAAAAGAGGATTAAAAGCAAATTTTGCGAAACTGTCAGCAACACAAACTACATGCTTCCGTAGGACTGAAATCTGCCATGTTCGCCATCTCTTTTTATTTATGTTCCATGCGTTAATAGAATTTAATCGTTTTAAAAGACCACGAGGGCCATAAAAGCTTTTTTATGGCTGTTTGATCCACAGCTGAGAACTTTTGCCCAGATTCACATTTGCAGAGCGGCAATGCTCCACCACAATATGTCATATAAAAGAAAATAAATGAAAAGCACTTCCTGTAAATTCTGGATGATGTAAGCCCTCCTCTTCCCCCTTTTACTCACTTTCGCTCAGACAGTAACAGCCCTTTCCATAAACTCCTCCATACATACATTTGTTTCATAAGAACATGGAGGGGGAGGCTGTGTTGTAACTGCCACGCTGTGATTGGCTGTTAGACCAGAGGGAGGCTGATCCCTGGGAGAGGCCTTGGGGATGACTGGACCTTAATTAATAAGCACTCTGATCAGAATTTACTGATCAGAGTGGCATGTTCATACACCTATTTTTCATAAAAGTGCCCTAAAAACTGGTGGTAAACCCTTTTTCTTCTTAGAATGGTTCAAGGCTGGAATTCACAATCTAGATCTGTTATGATTGCTCAAGGTATTTCATTATCAACAAATTGCAGAAGCATGCAGTTATAGATTTGTTGGAAAAGCTTCTACTTTACCCACAGGCTCTGTTTCAGTTCTATATAAGTTACTTTAGGAACTGGGATCATGTCAGATATCCATTGTGAAAAGTTGGACAGTTAACTTTTGTGTTTAACTGTGCAAAGTTTATCATGCTGTGAAACACCAATCATGATGACTCCTCAGGTCTAAAGGTATGACCTGTGAGAAAACTGCATGCATGCATGAACTTCTCAGAGGAGGAGAGTGCATAAAGATGCACCACAAGTTATGGGCCAACAGGAAACTCTTGGAGGCAGCAAGGAAGGGGCTCAAATATCACAAGTAGTCATCTTTAGTAAATACAAGGCTTCTTTTATATCAGTTTATTGAGCTGTTTTTTGTTCAGTTCGATTGCAGCAGTTATGAGGCCGCTGGTTTTTCTTTTTTTTTTTTTTTNTTTTTTTTTTTTTTTTGCCTTTTGAATTGGGACATCTGTTTAGTTCTCCTTTTTGGGGTTGGCTGTCCTCATTTTGGAGGTCATGGAGGTGGTCACCCTATCTACTGCCTATGAAAGTAAAAAAAGAATAAATACTTGTTTAAAAAAAAAAAAGANTGGTCACCCTATCTACTGCCTATGAAAGTAAAAAAAGAATAAATACTTGTTTAAAAAAAAAAAAGAATGTATTGATTGTTGCACAGCAGGGAAATCAACTGCCATCTTCAACCAATTTTGGAGGCTGTAGGATTGTAAATAAGAGACCTTAAATACTGTATTTCGACCATGTGCCACATCAAATGAAAATAATAATCTGGTGAGTCTTAAACTAGCATTTCTCTCCAAACAAAGGGTGTTTAAGTAGTGAAGTAAATGAAAGACGTGTGGGAATACCAGGTAATTACAATAAGAATAGTTTGAATGAGACCTGCTTGTATCTTTGGAGCAAAGAACAGCGGCGAGCAAAACCAGCCAGGGCCTGAAGAATAGAGTCGGCCTGGTTTGTTTCCAAAACTCCTGCAGTGCGTCAGTCTCCTGCAACTAACAAAGCCCTTCTCCTCAGCCAGCGAGCTTACATCCTCTCTCCCCCTCCCTCTTACCCATCTTGCAAATAAAAAATTAAAACAAAACAAAAAAAAGCTAAATTCTAAAGCCCCAAACTTGGCAGGCCTCCCTTGAGACCTGTGAGGATTCCCTGTTTCTCCACTTGTTGCAGAAATAGGCTGATTGTGCTTTGACCAATCCCAGTTTGACTAAAAAACAAGGAGAAAATGGGAGTGAAAGGGAAAGAAAATGTACAAAGAGTACAAGGGAGTAGTGTTTTTTTTGTTCTTAAACATCATTGAGCGTCGGGGAGCCTGAAAAGGGAACGAACACAGCGAGAGAGGATGTGTTCAGACTTTCCACTAAAGGAACACTGAAAGAGGCCACACACTGACAGCCTGGCTGACTTGAGAGAGTCTGACAGCCTCATCAAATGCTGCGTTGTTGCGAGACTTCCTGCATTCACCAAACTTCACCTCTCAAGTGACCACAGCCGCAGCGTTGAGGGCGGGCTAATTAAAAATCACTATTCATGCATTATCTTTCACGATGTCAATGCTACAGGCAGGAAAAGGCCACAGAGTTCCCATCCAGGGTCATTAACAGTCATCTATGTTTTTTATCCGGCTGTAACAAGCAAATAATTGGTTCACAAGGTCAAGCTAATGTATTTCTTATTAACTTACTCTTCAGTTATTTTCATAAAAACAGCTAAAAATTCGTACAAATGGGCATTCTACTTGCTGGATTTGCTGAAACAATGCAGATCAAGGCAAAGAAAACAATGAAATCATTGGATTATCTGACATGCACTGGCAGATAATTAAAGATTCAAGATCAAATTCAACAAACTTAAGCACATCAGTATTCTTGGTCCATTGTTTATATTATTATTATTATTACGTTTTTTGGCATATAAGTCGTCCTGCATACAGTCTGTTACAGTGGAGCAAAAAAAGCAGAAGATCTAATCTTTTGTTTTAAGCCATAAATCATGAGAGATGATCCGGTAGCAAAGCTGTAACTCCTTGATTACACAAAGCATTCTGTTGAATGCAGATGGTAAAATTGTAAATGTTTAGAGCGTGATATACATGATATGCACTCATCTTCAACAATTATTCATTTGAAACAATTCTATACAGCAACAAAGCAGGAATAGGTGATTTTTTTTTTTTTAGTTCTTTTGTCTAATTCTGCCTTTAAGATGTTGGTTATTTTGGGAAGAAATTCAGCAGGGCAAAGCGAGAGGTTAATTGCGGAGATTGATAAAGTTGGAAAATAACTTGAGACAGACAACGCTGGCAGTGTTGTCATGCAAATCAATGAGCTGCTCTCAGAAATCAAACCTAACCGAGTTACACGTCAGCCCACAACAAAGTCAACGCGACAATCAATAGAAAAGCAATGTACTTTCAGAGTCGCAACACTGGGGGGAAAAAAAAGAATCCGATGTCTCAGAAACTGCAGCAGCTCAGACAAGTGGAAATCAAATTAGTAGTTTGTCTGATTTCCACAAACGATGGTAAAAACTCAGTACTTTTCTTTTTTAAAAGGAGGAGCATCTGCCTTAGCTTCTCAAGAGAGACCTTTTATTGAGGAGCAATGTGAACTATCATTTTGTCCAATCTTGCTCTACTCAAACAGATACACAGGTGTGTAATATGAAGGCAAACCGTGGCATTTCCTCTCCGGTACTATTGCCAAAATTAGATCCGTAAAGAGAAACCGCAGGTAACAGAACAAAACTAGTCATTTTAATTTTTAACCAGTCAAAAACGGAATGCACGAGGCTTATTTAATACAGACATCCCTGTATTGTGTGTAATTATTCTGACTCCCCAGCTATCTTGTCTGGCCTCCAGTGGAAAGTCTCGAATCAATGGCAGCAATAACCATCGCTTCCGGAGCACGGGAGGCTGAAGAGATGTGAAGTGAAACGTGAAAACAGCCAAGGTGACAGAAGAAATGAGAGGCAAAAAAGCAGAGAGCCAGAGAGATCACAAGGGATTTAACAGCAGTGGCACTGAGCTGAAGGCCTTTTATTTGCAAGATAGAAGCCAAAAGACGTCACTATCACAACATGAAGGCTGGAGGAAATGAGATCTAACAATGTGCATAAATGCGGCGATAAATAAAATGGACTGAGATGCAGGAGAATGAGAGGGAGGACTCGCATGGACTCATCTTGCAGCACAGCCCCGGGTCAGAATGTGTGATATTTTTGGTTCCTGTACTGTCACCACCTCAGGCCATTTGCATAGTACTGAGAGAATGCAGCTTCATTTCCTCTCACTGCTTTGCTTAAATGTGAGAAGTTAAATCAAGGCAGTCTAAATCATTTCCAGGACTGTGGCTGTTTTTGTCTAAATTGCCCTAAACTTATCACTTTACGTCACCCAAAGTCTTTTTCCTTAAACCTGAGAGCCCAATTTTTCTTAAACTAAGCACTTGGCCAAACTTTTTTTCATGCTTAAATCCTCTTTAGGACTAAAGCTCCTTATCATCCACAAGTTTAATCTCTAAAATTGGTACCGAAGGCCCCGGCTATTAAAATTGGGAGCCTGAAATGAACATATTATCTTTCAGAGAGAAATATTAAACTGGAGATAATGCAGTATATTGTATTTAATGTTGAATGCCTGTAGACAGGACAGGTTGCTGTTTGTGACTTTCAGGCATATGCTGTATTTAGTACTCCCTTGTTTGTACTCCCATGCCAAAAAATGATGGGGATAACTCATAAAATATGGCGGCAGATTTAATGTATCTGCAAGGGCAAAAGAAGCATCACAAAGACATGTTTCTTCTTTCATAAATGCCTGTTACCAGCATCTTCTATAGGCATTACTACAGTATTTCCTCATTTGTCTGTTGAGAGATTCATAAAACACACTAACATGAAAAAATGACAATCTGTTTCAGTCTTGAGCTATTCATTGATATGAAATCTGGCCCATTTGATACGTAATATGATCAGTCGATCAGCATCATTGAGCTTTTTCAGGTTTTTGCAATAGTGATTTGCAAAAATCAGTACAAGAAATCAAAAATCATGCTCCTACATCAAATAAGTAAGCAGTACACTAGATCTTATCAGTGGTTATCAGTTACTATTCTACAGTGCTGGCCAAAAGTACTGCCCCCCCGGTATTTTTTTGTAAACTTTTCTTTCTGAGTTAAAATACCACTCCAAACACAACAAAATTAACTTTTTTAGTGTGTTAGAGTAAATACAACTGAAAAAAAGCCAATAATTCTTAATAGTGTTAAGTAGGAAGATACTTTTGACATATTGTTAAGTTTGAAGAATACCAATATTATTAGTAGAGATCAAAGAGGAAGTTAAAACATCTTCTTTGAGGTAGGGTCAGAAGTCAAATGGTTTTTACATGCTTTCACTGACTTGTAGAAATATTGGTCATATTACCTTCTCTGAAATCCAAACTTAAGTCTAAAGAATAGTTGAATATTCTGAATGAATACTCAACTACTGGTAAAACACCAATAAATGAATTTTGCTGTGTTTAGAGTGGTACTTTGGTAAAGTTTACACAAAAATACACGTGGATGCAGTACTTTTAGCCAACACTGTAGCTTATACAGACCAGATCTGCTGTTCTAAACCTGGATTTTCAAGCTCCAGTACCTGAAAAAGCAAATCCACGCTTCAAATTCTACCTTCAGATACCTACGGTTTAAATCATATACATCAGATTCAGGTTTTTCTAAGGTCTATGCACTATACAGAAATTCATCAACACGCCTTTGCGCGTTGATGAATTTCTGTATAGTGCATAGACTAACCTTCATCTCGCCAAACCTTCTCCAGCCGTACCGGTAGCATCCCTCTAGACCTTTTCTTGGCATTTTTTCTCGATTACTGTGGTGTTGTAACATTATTACAGGTCAGGAAACAGGCTGCAGAGAGACTGTCCCACTCATAAATCTCCTGATTAATCGCCATCCATCTCACGCGGAGGGCTACGGCATCAACGCATATCCATAGTAACCTCGTTGTCAAGAGGCTTACACCTCACACGCTTTTTGAGTGGTTTCTGTCTCTCCTGCCGGTGGGAGGGGAAAGGTAAACAACTCCATGTGGCAAGCCATTTCATTTCTAATATTGTGTGTGTGTGTGTGTGTGTGTGCATGCAAGTCTGTGTGATCAATCTTTCCCACTGTGAATGAGTGGAGCAGCAGAGACAATCATTCAACATTTGTGGCAGGTATGTGGTATTGACAGAGGGAAGATGAACCGCGAGTATGCATGGATGTATGTGTGTGTGTGTGTGTGTTTGAGAAAAGAGAGAGGGATAGCTAAAAGAAGTGCGCTTGATTTTTGGAATTTTTGCTTTCAGACATTCCCAGATGTATTTTATTATTTTATTAACTTAATTTAGAGCCTCAAGCTGTCATTACCGACAACCTGGAATGGTGTAGTGTACACTCAGCCTGATGGCAATTCTATATTTGCATTCATGCATTTTTTTTTTTTTTTTGCTTTGGCAGGAACTGTCTGACTTGCAGCAGTTTTCAAACACACGAGCTGACGCAGTGGAAAGGCTGCTCCCCTTAATTCTCTCCTAAAGAGAACAGCATAGGACCAACTTTTCGCTGACAGCCTGCTGCCATATTTAACGTCCTTTAATATCAATTACAAAGTCAAGTGGCTCGCCATAATTGAATATGTGCCGTGCGCTGACATCCCCTGTTAGGAATCGCTGTCTTGTCCAATTAAAAAGGGCTGTATTATTGGCCAAATTGCGAGTAACCCCAATAATGTATGGGAAGATTCTGTCCCTTAAGTGACGTATTAATTCTGACATTCTCCCTGAGCTCTGTGTTGCGATTGGTGTGAAGATTGTAAATTTAATTGACTGTCAGGATGTCCTTGATTTTTCCTCCTGAAAGAGAAGAAAGAAGATCGGCGAAGCGAGAGAGAAAATATATGTTGTAGGTCTAGTGGTGGTAGATAAATACAAGGGGAAAGATGGATGATGAGTGGCTGTTCTCTAATGGGAACCAAGGTCTTGTTATGGTGGCGTGTTTTATTTACAGCTACTCTTCATCAGAGTGACATTTCAGGCCCTCAGAACATCCTTAATAGAAACTAGAGGCACAGAGGGATTCTCTCGCCATTTCCAAATGGGAACACATGTCAGAGACGAGCTTTTTACATATGCACGAGTAACGGAGAGACACGTTTACAGAGTGTGAGCATAATGGGTAATATATCGCTGGAATTACTGGGAGACTGTGGAAAGGTAAGCGTCATTTGTCTGAGGACTCATCAATGTCTGGCGAAGAAATGGGGACTAATGAGTGTACAGCGGAGAGGAGGAGAGGAGCTGAATTTGTCTCAATCAATGTCAAGAAATATGGTGGCAACACTGCTGCTGTCGTCTGCACTCGCTGGGAGGATGAGTGTTAACAGTTTTGTTAAGGTTTGACTTTTAATGGATGGGAAGTTAGAGTGTTTCTTGTAATGCAGTAAATGAGGTATTGACTGATGCAGGGAAAAAAAGGATGACAAGATGGTTGTTGAAGGTTCATCGGAGAGAGATGGAAGAGGTGAGGTTTTTCAAAATGCTGCACAGATATACAGATATAGTAATAATAATAATTTAATATGTACTAATGCCCCTGCACTGCCCACAGGGTGATGGAATTAAGGCCGAGTTTATACCTGATGCTAACTCAGATGCTAACTCCGCATAACATGGCTCGCATGCAAATCCTGCAATCAATTTAAGTGTTGGATGTCAATATCCTCAAAAATTAACACTGCTAACAAAAATCATGGCTGCAGGAATGTCAAGTTTTGTCATGTCAGCAGCGCAGCAACAGTGGCAATCAGAAAAAAAATTAGTGCTAATTATGGGAAGAAGCTGACCGAGCATGACGTCACCACTGCACTGTTGTTCACCTTAGCCACGTCAGTATAAAATGCAGATCTCCTACTATCTTTCCTTACACTGATGATTTAATGTTTGCCATACTGCCACCTGGTGGATACAGTATTTAAAGGACCATAACACCATTTTGTATATTTGAGCCTAATATGTTCAATTTTCATACGTTACGTTACTGACAATCATTTCCCAATTTCAACTTTCCTGATATTTTGCAAAATCTCTAAATCTTTCAAAATAATATTCAAGCAATACACCCACCTTTAAACTCGACGTTTCGTCTGCTAATAGTTATGCAGCCTTATGAAGATACGGTCCTTTAAATTTTTCCATAAACACAGGACTTCTTTTGGGACTATATTCTCCAGTGGAGGCAAACATTCACTCCACACTTTTTATTGTGCTTAAACACTAAAATTACAAAACTTCTAAAAAAAACTGAATACACATCTTGTTGGTGATGATGGATTACCTATCCCAAGAATGTTTCAAGTATCANAAAAACTGAATACACATCTTGTTGGTGATGATGGATTACCTATCCCAAGAATGTTTCAAGTATCAACAATGATTTTAATAGCCTACCGGAATGAATTGAAACCAATGGCGGTCTGGAAGGTAGGAAAAACATTTTTAATTCACCGTTCCAGTAGTATGCTTTGGAAAATGATTGTCAGTAAAGTTATGTGAATGAAAATTGAATATATTAGGTTCCAACATGCAAAATGACGGTATGGTCCTTTAATCCTCAAGACTGCCATAAACACTGGGGACACCAAACACCAAAACTCCTCATGAGCGAAAGTGTATGCTGATATAACGTCAAACGTAACCCAGGCTTAATAATGTTCTGGTTGACCTAATTAGAAATGAAGAATGAACAACAGGAAATGGAAACAATAGCACCTATTGTCCATCTCAAGGCAAAAAGCTACCAGGTCTGCTCCTGCACTAATGTGTCATCCGCAGAAGTGTGTGTTGTAGAACTGTATGCCAGACACAACTCTTCCACTTTAACAGCATCTGGCAAATGCCAAGGAAGTACAGCTAACAGCAGCAAGTCTAACTGTACGCTTAAGATAAGACCGTGTACAAGGGTGCATGAATTCGGGCAGATAAATGGTGCTGACCTGAAACGCTTTGGAAACTACAGCATTAGGGAAATGCTCAGACAGTTTAGTAGCTATTGAAAGGCTAATATATGGTCTTTTTATTCATTTTTAGTTGTACTCATGTCTGCCAAATGCTGTTCTGCGTAACCTCGGAAGCCCTTTCTCGCGCTGATTGTAATCCATGTTCAGGTTGTTCAGGAGGTGAGGAAAGAAAAAACCCAAACCTCTGAAGATAATACCTCACAAGGTCTAAAAGAAGACCTTACGCGAGCCCTTGAGACAGTATTTAATATCAAGCAAAACGCAGCAGAGCCAGAAAAAGGATTTGGCTCCATCCAGCTCACTCCCAAGTAACCAACACACATTTTAAGGGATTTCTTACACAGATTTTTTGTTTTTCCTAGAATATTGTATTGTATGGCAGAACTGGCCAACAAGGAAGCTGACTGTGTATTAAGAAAACACCACAACCTGCTTTCAGAGAGGTGTGTTTTTTCTACGACTAAGAATAGTAAGTGAGTTAGAAGTACAGCAACAGACCTGCGTTTGATTCATGGCCCACTCAAATCTAGACTGGGGTTTAATTCACTTTTGATTCATTCCATTAAAACCAGACAGGTCGTGATTTACAAAACATATGCTTTATATTATGCACAATGCTCATTCTGGCAACAGAATGGACAGGATAATCTAATATAAAATGGTTTTATTTTTAACTGCAGAGATGGCTGATGGCATGCAAGAGGGTGGTTAAAAGACAGCGACCCTGCTATTTCATCATTTTTAGGCCATACGGGGAGAAATTTTTCATAGGAGAGACAGAGACGCTATTTCTCCACTGACAATCACCTCAATAGACCACAATGCAACAAATTAAGGACAAAATGGCCCATTTCTCATACTCTCCACTCAAGACTCACATCCATACATCGGAATATGGAAAATCATTCACTAATCAAAGTGGATGAGGAAAAGCACATTAAAAAAAAAGTTAGTCACAACACTCCATCACAACATCATCCCTGCAATCCATTGGTTATGACAGATTAATAATACACAACAACAGCATCCAAGGGTGGGGCTTTACTTCAGAATCAAAATTGATGTGCTGTATTAAGCAAAAATACACATATTTATTCCGCTCTCCCACCCGTTAAGGCCATATCAGCATTCTAACAAAGAGGAAGCGCGGCAGAGGACAAATGGATGCACTCTCCTGCATATGCATGCTGAGGATTAGTATGGTGGATATGCATTGTATGTTGGTGCACCGTTCTGCCCTGTGTACAAATGCAGACAAAGCATTACTCAAAGATGGGTGTTTTGAATTTAATCATCTACAGATTATAGCAGAAAGTACAAGCAGGGGTTTCTGGTGTGGGTGTGTGTGTGTGTGTGTGGGTGTGTGTGTGTGTGTGTGTANCAAGCAGGGGTTTCTGGTGTGGGTGTGTGTGTGTGTGTGTGGGTGTGTGTGTGTGTGTGTGTAAGTAAGTGTGAGCCCAGTGAAGGACAAAGCAGGTGAGTGTTTCGTTGTCCCTGAGGGAGTCAATCAAGCCATCATTTGATTTTCTTTAATGGGCTGACACTGAGGCTGGAGGTTTGATTGTTTGTAGCGGATTGCTGTAACGAAGGCAGAAACTAAATGTCTTCACAGTTTGGAACTGCCCTGTTTAAAACGTCTTACTGGTGATTTCTTCATCCAACAGCGTGTGATACGTCAACAATACCGAGCTTTAAAGCCAAGCTGCAACTGGAAAACTAGACTACATGCATGATTTTTATCTAATCTTCAAGTAAAATATGACCAAACAGGTGAATAAAGGAACTCTTTAACCCTTGAAAAACATTTCTCAAGCGACTCACCTTCCAGCTTCCAGCTGCTTCTTTTCACTCCACATAAATGAAAGAGCTTCAATTAAGTAAAATCTGCTTTTATAACACACAATCCCTACTTATAATTCTGCTGTAACTTGTAAGCAGCATGACTTCTAATAAAGCCACATGATCTCAAAGAGAAGGAACAAAGGATGACAGTTTGGGCTTGGATTTATCAGTGGACACATTTCAAATCCTGGCCCCCAGCAATGGCTCATGCGGCATATGATGACGTAGCCCATAGGGACTTCTGCTGGAAAAGCAGAAAGCCCTCTGATGAGCCCTGGGCCATTCCTGCACCTGCGTCTAATATACATGGATAAAAAGCCAGACACCAGCGGCCTCTGGATAATGAAAAACCACAGATCGGCAAAAAAGATTTCCTTTATGCTACTTGTTGGCTATTGTGGAAGGCCCTCTAGAGTGCATCTTTCCATTATGCAAAGGATTTTTCTGAGTAATTTTTCTTCAGTGTGGATAACCTGCAGAGGCTACAGGAGGGCTTTTAAAGTGCAAATATCCACATAGATCTACAAAGCATCCATACTCGCTCACTTACTGTTAGCCTAAATGCATCTAGTGGGGTCGAAGGAGGAGGGACGGCAGATTATACACAATACTGAATGAAAATCATCCACCGGATTCCAAATAGCATGCAAAAAAGACAGCTTAAATTAGAAACTACACGCTGATCGACAACGACATCTTCCAACAGCGACTCGTCTCTTGTTATAAACTCTACCTCAAACTGGTGGAAAGAGAGAGCAGCCGTGCTTAAAATCATGGCTTGTTAGTTTCCCCGAGTACAAACAGCACAAAGGAACATGATGCCTCTAATGTCGACTCAAACGCAATTTGCTCTTTCAGGCAAAAAAGCAGTATGTTAATCAGAAGTCTTTGTGGGTTCATCTGGGGACATAAACATCTGCAAAAAAAAAAAGTTGCTTACCAGAAAAGAGCAACACACCACAAATTCTTCAGTCTTTAAGGTACATGTATGAGTTTTTGCATCCCTGCGTTTTTCAGGACAGGCAGAGAAATGGTAGCAGTAAGAAGAGCAGACTTACCTGAGCCTCTCTTTGACACCATTTTCAGGCAATGGACCACTATGGCGTGAAGCAGGACCAGGAGAGGAACGGGCGCTTTCATTTTTTTTAACCAATCCTACAAGGAAACAAAAGTTTGAGTTATTATTTTGATTTTTCAAACCTTAAATTGCAACAAATCACATTTTGCCAGCAGCTACACATGTATTTGTATTCCTCAGTGACATACCCTGCACATTATGGTATGATCTTTGATTTGTTTGACTTCTCATTCCTCTGCTTGCTACAGGCAAATGTGTCATCTGTGTGCTTGCCCGTGTAGGTTATAAGGGCGCTTACATTGACATTTGAGTCACCACAAAGATGCTTCACATGGTTTGTGCCAGGCTGCATCAGAAGGCATGTGAGGGGAAGCCCAGAAAAGCCGCAATAACCCCTGAGACAATCACAGATGGCCATAAAACTGGCGAGCAGCCAAAGATGGCGACATCGCCGCGCTCCTTCGTCAAAGCGCTATTGTAGTCAGTCTTCGCTCGCTGCAACAAGCGTCGCTGCAGAAAAGCAACATGCCACCACACAAAAATCTTATCTTTTTAATTAGTTTTCCATGTTGGGTGCAAGTCTGCAACATTAGCACAAAAAGCTACTCTCTCTTTCGGCGGCGAAAACACACAAGACATGACTGAATCGCCATTTCTGCTCATTTTGCCTCCAGTAATATCAAAGCGAATGCACATTAAAACTGAAAAGGTTAAAAAAAGAAAAGAAAAAAAGTGCTCTTGTGATTCATGATGTTTACCGACGATCAAGAACACCCACATCATCCGCTACTGGCTGCTCTGATTACAAACTGTATGTGCAAAGAGCAAAACGTATGGATTATGGGATTAAATGATAAAGATAAATTTCATTTCCTCAAATCTGCATTTCACTTTTAATTACTAATTAATTTCTTTCCAATCTCTGCCACTCGAGGGCTTATCGAGGTCACATTTTTATGGTGGTAGTCAATTTGTAACCTGTGTTTAAAAGAGCTGTACTAATAAAGTTATTAGTATGACTATTAATATTATAACAGGCTCAATTTATTATCAGCAATGATTAACAGGGTGTAATGTATCACTGCCACTATCATTCACCATCATGTCACTATTATTAGCTGCTGAGAAGTGAACGGATTCAATGCATCTGTTGAACTGTCGGCGATATGATCGAGAACACAGTAGAGCGGAAGAAAGCAGGAAGAGTTATCCCACTTCAACTAATGAAAGAAAGTTCCTTGTCCAAAAATATAATATCCCTGGAAAAACGTCACCCTGCGAGCCCCCGTGATGCAGGCTTATCCTGTCGAGCATCTCATACCGCGGCCATTCTTTAAAGAAGAGCTCATCCAAAAGATGCTGTCACCTGCCCCTCATCCGCTGATTGTTTTCTCCTCAAGCATCCTCCGTCTCCCCTTCCCTGACAGCGTTCCCTCCCCGGTGGATTCATCCGAAATTCAATTACTTTTGTCAAGGGTTCGGGAAGAGAAATGGGGCATTCTCTCCGGCCTCTCTGAGTTTAGCCCTGAGGAACGCGTCTCCCACACAAACAATTCCAGCAATCAACAATTGAGGCTTTACTCCATTACTGCAGCTCGCCTGATGGATATTGAGATGATGATTTATATGGATTTCAGATCTAATTTCGGTCCTCTCTCACTCTGTTAACACGTATTCTCTGGCTGTTCCTGCTGGAGGCCTGATGACATTTCATATCTATGTAGGATGTCACATAAACTGAGTGCAGGGATCCACTCCTCCGACTCGTTTGGAACACAATTTCAGCGACGCGCCTTTGAGTTTTGATTACATTTAAGGGTAAACTGTGGCTAATTTTTTCTGCTTTCCATCTTTCCAGTGTTGAGTTTTATTGTTCTCTGTCTGGCGCAGCTAATTCTGAGCCCCAGACAACACGCTTTTAGCCCTGATTGTCCAATCCCAGACAAACTTCTCCAATTTGGGACACACCCACCCAAGATCGGAGCCAAATCAATGCTTGTGCCCATCACTGATATTTATTAAAGGACCATACCATACCACCCATTGTGCAAGTTTGAGCCTAATATATTCAATTTTCATACATGTTACATTACTGATAATCATTTCCCAAAGGATAAAACCGTATTTCAGCTTTCCTGATATTTTACAGAATCTCTTAATCTTTCAAAATCAAATATTCAAGCGGTACACCCACCTTAAAAATCCATGTTTCTCCTGCTAATAGTTACGCAGCCTTATGAAGTCACGATCCTTTAAATTTTTCCATAAACACAGGTCTTCTTTTGGAACTATATTCTCCGGTGGAGGCATACATTCACTCCATGCTTTTTATTGCACTTTAACACTAAAATGATGTAACTTCTAAAAAAAATCTGAATATACGTCTTGTTGGCGATGATGGATTACCTATCCCAAGAACGTTTCAAGTATCAACAAGTTGATTTTAATAGCAGAATGAACTGAAACCAATGGAGGTCTGGAAGGTAGGAAAAACATTTTTAATTCACCGTTCCAGTAGTATGCTTTGGGAAATGATTGTCAGTAATGTAACATGTATGAAAATATTAATGTGCATGTTAGGCTCAAACTAGCAAAATGGATGGTATGGTCCTTTAAGTCCAACAGTTTAGAGGTGTGTTGGAGCTTCCCAGACGACACAAATTCTGAGGTGAGCTAGAAGAAATCCCTAGAACGGCAACGAGCATGAGAAACATCATCATCTTAGCTTCCCACATCTTTTTCTTCACTTTTTCTGCACAAACAGCACACACACAACATGAACGTCAACTAGGTCTTCATTGCTTGGGTCCATATTGACAAACCCACGTCATGTTTTCACTCTTCGCGTGAGGTTTTGTGAGCATCTCGTCCAAACATTGGTCATCTCCCCCCTACTGAGAGCTCTTGTGACTTGGTTCCGTGACCTGGGGATTTCTAAATGTGTGTATTCTGAGCTTTCTCTGCCTCCGGTTAGAAAATCAGTATGTTCTCTGCTTGGTGAGTTATTACCATTTCTATTTGCGAGGAACACTTTCAGGCCCTTACACCCTTGGCTGACGCACACCCACCCACACGAGTCCATGCTCTCCTTGCTGAATTATTCCATTTTAGATTATCTAATAACCCCACCGTGCACAAGCCTCCCTGTTCCTGACACGCACACGTGAAGTGACAGAGAGAAGAGGGCTGCTTCTCCAATGCAATTACCTTCTCTAAACATGTACAAGGCAGCAAATGTCTTCAAATGTTTATTCTGCATTAGTGTTAAAATGTGGATGCAGCCCATTTCCTCCTGGTAGCAGTCAAAGGAAATCAGCTTCACACAAACACTGTGCTGTAACGTATTCCCTTCAGTTGACAGTGTTGTGTTGCTAGAAGTCTGCCATGTTTCTGCAGCTTTTCCTCTACTTCCTGATGATGGTGCACAGCTATTCATTTCAGATTTTTACACAGCGTTCCAGCATGTTCGTGGGCCTGTCTCTCTGCAGCAGCTTGTTTCTTTCCTTCCACCTTTTGCGCCAGAACACACGTTGTAATAATTATGAATTCCAAAGCTGTAAATATGAAGGCAAGACATCGCCTTTATCTCCATATTTACTCCTCAATTATTCTTAAACTCTCAACATGGACATTTTTACGTGTTGCCCCCCTCCATGATCAATGAATAGTCACACTTAACTGTTTTTTTTTAGTAGGAATGAAGCATTTATCTGCCGCCTACGTTTTACATATGTGTCTTTGCATTGTTAATTTTTGTTTCTGAGCTGTTCTGCACCAAATTGGGGGGTTACCTGGATTAGAATGACAATAAAGTATTGAACTGAACTGACATGTTGCTATCAGGAAGAACCAATAACATGATTTACTAGAATTTAAAGGACCATACCGGCCATTTTGCATGTTTGAGCCTAATATATTAAGTTTCATACATGTAATGTTACTGACAATCATTTCCCAAAGCATACTACTGGAACAGTGAATTAAAAATGTTTTTCCTACCTTCCAGACCACCATAGGTTTCAGTTCATTCTATTAAAATCAACTTGCTTATACTTGAAACACTCTTGGGATAGGTAATCCATCATCACCAACAAGACGTATATTCAGGTTTTTCTAGAAGTTACATAATTTTACCATTTAAGCATAATAAAATGCACGGACTGATCTGAAAATGCTTCCTAGTGATGCATTCAAGTACTGTAGTGAAGAACTGACAACAGGAAGCATTTCACTCCTAAAAGATCGCTCCTAAAAAGTTACATAACTTCTAAAAAAACCTGAATACACATCTTGTTGGTGATGATGGATTACCTATCCCAAGAACGTTTCAAGTATCAACAAGTTGATTTTAATGAATCAACTGAAACCAATGGAGGTCTGGAAGGTAGGAAAAACATTTTTAATTCACCGTTCCGGTAGTATGCTTTGGGAAATGATTGTCAGTAACGTAACATGTATGAAAATTGAATATATAAGGCTCAAACATGCATAATGGCCGGTATGGTCCTTTACAGCCGATAGACAAGAGTTTGAAATCATGGTAGTTCACTATGTAATGAGATCTTGAATTTCCCAGCATTTCCCTGCAGAAATATCGAATTATACGAATGTATACGAAGCAAGAATCCACATTCAATAAACTCTGGACACACACGTGCACACTTCAATACACACAAACAACCACATGTGTGTGCATCCATCTGCCCACAAAATCACAGACCGTCTTCGCAATCATTTCCAATCCTTCGTCCTATTCCCTGAGCTGCCTGCTAACTAGCTTCTTCATCCTGCCTTGCTGTTAGGGAAAAAACGGATGACATTAAATGAACGGAGCCCTCTCTCTTTGGATATTCCAGGCTAGCGCTGAGGGAGCGAGGGAGACGCTGATGGAATCGCTAAGAGGATGAATGAATGAATGCGAGGAAAGGGAAAAGAAGAGAAGACGAGAAGCAACCATGTGAGGAACCAATAGGGGAATCAAGAAATGGTGTCGTGCAGGACAGACGAGGGGGAAAAACTCCAATTTAATATTTGAATTCTGTCTTGATGTTTCTCATGCTGGATTTGTAGCTTCTACACGGCTAACTGTCTGAGATTAACATATGCAAATTTTTCAGTGGCATTTAGGATTGAGTTGTTGGTGCAATCAGAACTGCTGTGGCTTAAATCAAGACTGAATTCACACCAACTATTTTGCTGGAAAGCTACATGATGCTATTAGCCTCAAAACAGGCTGTTCTTGTAAAAATCATCCCATTTTCCAGAGAATTCTACACACATGCAGCACATATAAGACAGTGCTGAGCTTTTGCTTCTTTTATACTGTACAACTGCCAGCGATGAACAGTGAAGCGGAGCAAAAAAAAAAAAAAAAATG
>VXCM01002342.1:110869-149886 GCA_014773175.1 Lucifuga dentata
TTTTTTTTTTTTTTTGCTGCCATCTCCAAGTTACTTGTGTAATACACTCTGGGAAGTTGGTGGAACTGAAGCGCGTGCCTTTTTTTGGCTCCATTTTGTACGATGGGTGTCAGTCAAACTCTCAAACACAATCAGGGTTCGTGGATTAAACGGGATCCAACTTATGAGGAAGAATTCTACTTGCTTCTATACGACACCAGCAACACCTGATGCTCGGGGATTATCTGAAAAACGCTCCCAATGCAAAATACAGTTACACTTTCAGATCCTGACAAGTGCCTCTAGCTCATTCTTAACACTATTTAATAAAGAGAATGAAAGGATCTGTGATTTTGCGCACAGTCAGAATAACGTCATTACGGCTTCAGCTGAATATACCTGTCCTGAATGTAATATAATGTCCTGAAGCACCCTGGGCTGATTTAAGGGGGAATGAAAGAGGATCGTCAGATTATTAACACAAGTTAATAAATGCCTACCCTACAGCAACTGTAACCATTAGAGCGGTTAAACATTTATCTCACTGCTTTTATATCAAATCAGCCACTCAGAAAAATCAACTTGAGCCAAAAAGGCTTTAAAGAAATAATATCAATTTTATAACGGGCAGCAAACTTTTTGTAAAGTCAATTCATCTTGCTTGGTCTGTCAGTATTATTTGTCAAATGCAAATATTTAATGATGAATGCATGAAACTCAACCATTTATTAAATATAAAAGTTAAGGCATAAAGGATGTCTAACTTTTTTATTATTTATTGAGTGGGAGACTTTGGCCTCATAGGTATGTCATATTCAGAAGGTTTATAACAAAACCATCCTCATTTGTCCAAAACCATCATTTTCATATGATCCAAACAGCCCTGCAACCCAAACTAAACCTAAACAGCAGGTGGGCAGACGTGGTAATTACCACTGAGAGCGAAACGGCACAATGCAAATAAGCTTTCGCACGGTAACAGACGACCCGCATCTCCACGCCGGGCAGCTGAGATTCAATATCGCAGGACAAGGAGCGTGGCGTCCCCAGGCCCTTCTTGTAAAGTGGCCCATAAATCAAGAACCCTGTTGAGAGCTGGTCTCTGTGGGTCTGGTCCAGCAGCGGGGGAAGAGACCTGCACTTTGGCTAGAAAAACAGGCAGCAGCAACACTCTCAGCTAGAATGCAGAATGTGTCATAGCGGCGTGCAATTTTTGCAATCATTATTGAAAGTAGGGATTGGATTATTACTAGAACGGTTAAGATTCAATATCTGGTAGATTCTGGCTGAGGATGTTTAATAACACGTTACAGACCCAGAACAAATAGCATCTTGAAATATTTGTAGTGTTAAATTACAAAGCTGCCACAGGAATGTTTTGACATACAATAATGTAGTGATTGCCAGGAAAATTCAGACAATGACAGGAAAGGATTTGAAAGTCAGTGCAATATACACCGATCAGCCACAACATTAAAAGCACTGACAGGTGAAGTGAATAACATTAATGGCACCTGTCAAGGGGTAGGATATATTAGGCAGCAAGTCAACAGTCAGTTCTTGAAAACTGATGTGATGAAGCAGGAAAAATGTGCAGCGTAAGGATCTGAGCAACTTTGACAAGGACCAACTTGTGATGCTAGACGACTGGGTCAGAGCATCTCCAAAACGGCAGGTCTTGTGGGCTTGTGGGTTTCTGGTATGCAGGTCAGTACCAACCAAAAGTGGTCCAAGGAAGGACAACCGGTGAACTGGCGACGGGGTCATGGGCGCTAAAGGCTGATTGATGCGCGTGGGGAGCGAAGGCTAGCCCGTCTGGTCCAATCCCACAAAAGAGCTACTGCAGCACACACAGCAGAAAAAAATGGCTGCTGCTATGATAGACAGGTGTCAGAACACACAGCATGGCAGCGTGCTGCATGCGGGGCTGCGTAGCTGCAGACCGCTCAGAGCATCATGCTGACCCCTGTCCACACCCAAAGCGCCTGCAATGGACACGTGAGCATCAGAACTGGACCATGGAGCGATGGAAGAAGGTGTCCTGGTCTGATGAATNTGTGTGTGTGTGTGTGTGTGTGTGTGTGTGTGTGTGTGTGTGTGTGCATGGTTTACCTGGGGAAGAAATGCACTAGGATGCACTATGGGAAGAAGGCGAGCCGGCGGAGGAATCTGGGCGATGTTCTGCTGGGAAACCTCGGGTCCTGATTCATGTGATGTTACTTTGACACATAGCACCTAAACATGGCTGCAGATNAAACCTCGGGTCCTGATTCATGTGATGTTACTTTGACACATAGCACCTAAACATGGCTGCAGATCAAACATAGCCTTCATGGTAACGGTATGCCCTGACGGCGGTGGCCTCTTTCAGCAGGATAATGCATCCTGCCACACTGCAAACGTTGTTCAGGAACGGTTTGAGGAACATGACAAAGAGTTCCAGGTGTTGACTTGGCCTCCAAATTCTCCAGATCTCAATCCAATCCAGCATCTGTGCTGGAAAAACAAGTCCGATCCATGGAGGCCCCACCTCGCAACCTACAGGACTTAAAGGATCTGCTGCTAAAGTCTTGGTGCCAGATACCACTTCAGAGGTCTGTGGAGTCCATGCCTCCACAAGGGAGACCTACACAATATTAGGCAGGTGGTTTTAATGTCGTGGCCGTTCGGTGTACCTTTCTGGCACTTCCTATTCCTGACTTGACATCATAATGTAGTTCATGCAGGTTCAAATAAATGTAGAGGATTAGCTGCAAATACTATTAGCTCCAGGGTCTAAAGATGAATGAAGAACTGTTAATAAAGTGCTCCATGATTTCTCATACTATTAAACCTCTTGAACTCTGTCAAATCCTCTGTTGGTAGTTTTGCTCACACCCACTGAACTTTATTTTAAAAAGTCGAGTAAAGTTCCCAAGGTTTCCAAAGATACCACATCTGTCAGACTGATGTTTGGCAGAAAAAAACACTGAGAATAGAAGTAAATTTTAAGGAAACTTAAGGAAAAACAGGTCCCTTGCGGTTATGGACTGGATACAGCATGACTGTCGTATGTTTGCATGCATATTGTGCTCCGATTTTTGTCTGTAATGCAATCGTGGCAAAAAATATGAGTAAGACAGATACCTGGATGGAATTAATATGATTCTATCATTTGCCTTCCATTTTTGGAGTATGCAGAGAGGCTCTTATAAAGTATATAATGTTTACATGCTCAAATAAATTGATTTACAATTGCATTTTTGTAATTGCAGGGTTGTTCTGCTTAAGCACAAGTCGATTTATGCCAATTTTAATCTAATTATGGTGCTTACATGATGTTTGAAAAAAAAAAATGATTGCCCTAATCAGAGCATAATGAAAGTTTTAACATGCATGTAAATATATAGACTGTCAGGGTTTTGATTGCAGCTGAGGCTATCCATGTGCTGTATGCAAATATAATGTGCTCATGCAAATGCAAGCTTCCACTCCACTACCATGCCATATGTAAAGATGTGAACACGAATACTTCAAAACCTTTGCTGATAATGCTGCCCTTTATATGGCCATGTAAAAGTCTGAGCCGTTCTGTGAATATTTCAACGAGACACTGATAATAAAGGTCAAAAAGGTGAGTAAAGATTGGCAGATTTAGTGTTGTTTTGACATTAGAGAGTTTTGTCTTTTCCAGCATGTGGTCTGTGGTTAAAGCTACGCAAAAGCAGCAGGCTTTTGACAATGATGTCTTTTAGGTCTCATCTTTCCTTCCAGCTGGCATTTTACACAACTTTTCTTTTTTTTTTTTTTTTNTTTTTTTTTTTTTTTATCTCCCACCCCTGTGTATGAAATGTCACAACAAAGCCTTCATGAATGAGTAAGCAGAGATCCGATGAAGAGAGGAGTGGAAATGGGAGGAAAAATTGCTCATTTTGCTTCCCCTGGCATGCAATTTCCATCCTCAAACCACATCTCTCTAAAAGCTATCTAAAACACATCAACTTCATCTTTCTGGGCTGGATGAGCCTCAGAGGATCACCTCCAGACATGGCGAGATGACACCACGGCTGAAAAGAAAGGATGGAAATGATCATTTTGCCTTCTTGCTTATAGCACGGGCTTCTCGTTGTGCTGCTGATTAAAAAGGGAGAAGGCATTCATATCGACCATTACTTGCTTGTCCCTAGCAATAAATAAATAAATAAATAAAATACTGTTTATTGAGGTAATTGATCACATTTCAGATAGCTATTTCATCACAGGAAGTGCAACTTGGCAACTTCAGTGGCTCTTTCCTCATTTTTTATGTTTTACAAGTGACCGGCGTTATATTTACGCTTCGGGGCGCGCTACAAAATGGCTAACCCACCCTTATTAACCCGTCCCTTTATTTTCTGCTGCAACAAATGGCAAAATAAATCACTTTCCTGGTGTAAATAAAGCCAGGCCTGCCTCACGGCACCAGCAGACGCTTCGCTCAGTACACATCTGCACACGGAGGCATTCAGATCAAGGTCTGAAAAATACAGTGGCCCATGAAAACGATTTGGTAGGAGGAGAATGCATTTGATACCTCTCCACTGAGTAATAAAGGGGAAGGACGCGCCAACCGCTCGAGGGCCACAAAGTGAATAGGGGCCAATTTTGAAGGCCATTTATTTTTTCCCCCACTCAGCCTCACCTCCCATCAGCAACTGATCATAGTTACCATGTTTTCTGAAAGGGCCACAAGGGTTCTGGCCCCTAACTCTGTGGGAAAGGCATTAGAGGTGGACAAAGCAAGCTTATGTTGTTCTCCTGACCCAACCTAACCTCAACTGTGATTGCAGAATTGTAAATTATGAAATCTATTCTGGGCTGTTTCACAATGGACCTTGTTTGTCTCTACCGGGACAGTGTTTAGTAAGTTATTATTTAAACTTTCACAATGGAACATAATTAAAGAGTGTCCAAATAAATGGGTAACAGCATTGGATTTACCAGTTTTAATGCTGAGAGTTCATTCATCTGTGGATAATTTAGCCTTGATATCTGCAGCCTTTAACCAAATAACTACATTTCTGGCTACTCTGTCGAAAATGAATGACTGAGGGGAGAAAAAGATCAAAATTTTGTTGCAAAAGATGCTCTTTTTTTACTTGTTTTTATACTTGTTGGCATAGCAGATCAATTGGAGGTACGGCGTCAGAACAGGATCATTAGGTTTCCAATCACAGAGCTAATAATTAAACATTCTCGAAAATGCTTTTATATTTGTCCACGTGTCCTGTACCTATTTTTTCTATGTAGAAAATCAGCTATTAGGCTAAAACAATGAATGAAACTATCTATAAATGTTATTTTTACTGAAGCATGGATAAAGGCAGATTGAAATGTTGGTATTCATCCTCAGTAGTCATGCTTCTTCTTTGTATGGGTGAGGTGACATGGCCAGATGTATTGTAATCTACCTGATCTACCCACACTTCAATTCACGGCATGATGGCTGCAACAAAAATAAATAGCTTTGAATCAGATCGATGCCCAATGATTGCGACGGAAAAATGGAACAAGGTATAGGGAAAGGGGCTTGAATCTCATCTTCGGGGGAATTGGATTTTTAAAAGATTTAACTGAGAGTGCCTCTGTTATGCATGAAGTCCACTGCTTCTGATACTTAGATTTCACAAGTCAATAAGTCTGCACAGCAAAGCCAAACAGGAATGGCGGCTATGCAATCTGTAGCACAACATTTATGATTGATATCAGCCATTTCACACGAGAGTCGTACATGGAGATGCATACACGAGCAAACATATCTTGATAATCTCCTGGAATTTCCATTTCCCTGTGAGTCTTATTAATGTAATTTAATAGACATGATGGAGCTGCCCCTCTCAGCTACCTCTCCAATATCCTTCCTCACAAATCCTCATCAATTGCTCCAATCACTCCTCGCATGGAGCCAATATTCCACAACGAGACGACCCTTATTTCCCTTCCACATTAATGAACTCTTTCATTTGAAAGCCTTTGACTATCTGCCCCTTGATTGCAAAGCCAAGGCCAATAGGCCTCGGTGACAGTTCCTTGAAAATTAAAAGTATCAATCAAGATGAGAAGAGAGGAGAAAAACAGCTTGTGATGTCAGATCTTTCTGTCCACCAGAGTGAGAGCGGAACAGGGTCAAGTGCCATGTGACAATGGGCTGTGTTAGCCTGAGATTGTGAGATAAGAATAATAATTAAAATGTTACCACAGCACAAATTACATATTTAGCACCACATTTGGGATAATGAGAAATAATTTACAAGTTAGTATTTTTCCTTAGTCTACTAATGGCTGCATTGTGAGACTTAAATAAAACTTCAAATAAAGTGACAGCCTCTTCATAAGCCCTGCAATAAGCCCTTTAAACCTATATTTAATTCATCTGGGAACAGAGGAGAAATTCATTGCCACTGGGTAAACTTGACCAAAAAAAAAAAAAAAAAAAAAAAAAAAAAAAAAAAAAAAAAAATTCCAGAGCTGGATGACATAATCTCTTTCTAAATCAATTTCTGTGTGAGAGCACTCGACTCAGCTCAATATGTAGCTGCAGGGCTTCCGTTAAGTAGCCGCTGCCACTTACCTATTAATTCATGTGGTACTGGCTGCTTCTGTGGCAAAGCTTAAGCCCAGACATAGGATAAAGCAGTTATTAAAATAACATTATCTTTGAACTACAGATGTATCACCCACGGTAGAAAGTGTCAGTGAAAACATTAAATCTGTTGAAGTGGAAAGACTGAGCAGTGCCTTGTGCTCGTGTATTTTGCAGCCTTGGAGAAATATAGTTTTCTACATTTACATAAAGGCAACCCAGCTTTTTTTTTTTTTTTTNGGGGGGGGGGGGGTATCTTAAGGTTGAAATTCTTTTATTATCGTCACTGTTGCTCTTAATCAGCCGACATCTGTTGGAACTTTACATCAGTATCACTTCCTGAATCCCAGATATGTTTCACTGGCAAACCCCAATGTGATCAGAGCCAGAGTGGAGCTCCAGCATCCATCTGGACAATCACAGACATCATCCAGGCAGAGAGAGAGAGAGAGAGAGAGAGAGAGAGAGAGAGAGAGAGAGAGAGAGCTGACTCGCCAAACAATCACTCAGTAGAAATGATCTGAAATATCTAAGCCTGGGTTCCTTCTGGACTCCCTGTCCTGACACACGCGTCTGGTGTACGCGCATAAAGCAACGTGCACAAGTACGCCCTTCACGCATACATCCGCACCCGCGCGCACCCACAGGCTCATATAAAACCACACAAGCGCACACTGTTGACGCACAGGGAGCGAACGCAAATACGCGGTGCTGCAGTTAATCTCGGGGAGCGATGAGTATCCACAACATCCGTTATGCTTCCAGAAGTAGTACAGTAAAAAATATAAAATATATATAAATAAAGACAGACTTCAGCAATCCACTTCCACTATCGCTGCAGCCTGAACAGTTATGAGGAAAATCCATCCGCAACTACAGCAAAAAGAGGGACAGGGAGTCGTGCGTAACGACAGGAATAACGCGTTCGCTCCAAATGCGCATAAGTGCCGCATATCAGGAGACCGTAAATCCATTTGGTAACGCGCGCACCGATAAGTGGGCGATGGATGTCTGCATCTATATCGGCTTGTTGTCTAAAATCCTTCGTCGTGGTTGTCATCAACAACTGGTTTGCAACATATCCACAGAACTTTAAATGAGCAAAAAAAAAAAAAGTTCGACTTACCCACGAGCCGTTTCCAAATCACGTTATATTCCGTCAGTTCTGATAGCGCGGCAACATTACAGTATATCAGAATTGTATTTTGGTCTACAGAGTAAAGCAGCAACGTTAGGAAAAAAAAAAGAAAAAAAAAAGNAAAAAAAAAAAAAAAAGAATCCCAGCTGTATGGAATAGTCCAGTTCTCCAAAACGCAACGTCGGTCCCCAAAATTACATATTGCCAGCGTCCACTGGCGCAAATCGGAGCGCAAACACACCTGCAGCCGCTCACTTTCAAACAGCAGGAAAGAAGAAAACCATGACGCTGATTTGGGAAACGGTCGACAGAATCAATGAAGGGCAATATCACAGCAGGCAGGTAAGAAGTCTGGTATCTTATCCCAGCCGTTCGCAAGCAAGCAGTCCCGACAGATGAGTGCCGTTTCTAGCAGAACAACACAACAGCAAATTTCAAAAGTGATGTGCAGAAAAAAAAAAAAAAAAAAAAAAAAAAAAAAAAAAAAAAAAAAANAAAAAAAAAAAAAAAAAAAAATATATATATATATATATATATACACACACACACACACACAACACACACATCAGATCCTGGTCCTCTCTCACTCCTTCTCTCTCTGTGCCGCTGTTTCGACGAGATGCGTCAAAGAAGCTGAAGTGAGAGTAGATTAAGCAGGATGTGAGGGCAGCTCGCCTTCAGAACAAAACGCGTATTTGTCGGGGACCGAAATGTGTATTTTCTTACTTACTCCAACTGGATCTTAGTTTACCGAGGTCACAGATACAATACAAGAGAAGATATACATTTTAATTTATCATGGTGCCATTTCATATTAATTGGTATTTAGGGCTGCTTCTCAAATATTATAACGTGTTTGTCTGCGCGGCTTTTATTTTGAAGAAGTGGCCGGAAATTCTCTTGTCTTATTCTGGCTACCTTGACGCTGGTATCAACACGAACGCTCCGGATCAGACCTGCGTTCCTCTGGAGTCTCCATCCTCCATGGGGAACCGGTCAAAACCTTCCCAACCAGCGCGCAGGAGGAAAAAAAAACCCCACCAAGCCCACTTCTGCGTGATAAACTTGATGGATGTGAATTGGTTTAGCTTTGCTGGTTCTAGGAGTGTTAAAGTCCAGCACACACTCAGTCCAGCACACACACTCACACACACACGGTGGGTTGACGGGCAATGCGGTGCATCTGAAGTTGGAGGATAGACGCACTGCTGCCCAATGGATATAATTGAAAAGGTCTGCACTGCAAAAACCTTATCTTTATCAAATCCCCTCACCTTTGCGTTTTATTATTCATAAAAGACATAGAAGGTGTGGCCAGCAGGAAAAATAATTATTTCCAGTGCAAATCTAAAGTAGGTCACAGAGGACGTGGCAGATGTGTATTTATTGTGTATTTTCTGGTAATCGTGGAAAAAAGCTTATTGTCTTCAGTTTACCTCATGATCAATCACAGCATGCTGTATTTTGTTGACTGTGACAAAATAAAAACATATTTCTGTTTATTCATTACAAAATAATGACCGTCAAGTCAAAGAGGAGGGCTTGACACACCATAAAGTCAAAGGCAAAACATGGCAGACAGGGTCTTTTTGAATCAAGTATCAGCTCAAAGATCTTATTCTTCAAATAGAGCACGCCCTACGTATATTTTAGTGGAATATATGGAAGAATATTTTAAGACCAATAATAATCTGTAAATTCTAAAACAAGCAGGCCACAAAAATCCCATTTAGTTATGTAAAACAGCAAATACATATGCAACGTTGCACAACCCAGACCTTCATTTCTAATTGAAAGGGGAAAATTCTATGCTCCATTAAAACCAAATTAGCAATTTGGTTTTTTTTCCCCACATTTATTTCTCGTAGCTTTATGAATGGAAACATGATTTTATTACAGCCTGATGAAGCTCCAAATGCACTACTGGGAAGTTTGTTATTATTTATTTAAAATAGATGTACAGTGGGATTCGGTGACAGTATCCAAATGTGAGGTGAGTTATTCATTTCATTTGATCAAATATTTTACGCTGTACTTCCTCCATCTTTAACTCTTCTTCCTGCTCAGTGTGACTACAGAATATGATGACTGAAAATGGAGGATGTTTAAGCTGCAGCAGTCAGAGACAAACCACTCAATCACCAAAGATGATGAACGGACAGTAAACTGGATGTTTCTCTGAAAAGCTTTGTTGCAGATTAAGGACTCGTAGGTAAGTGGGTCCCTTGACGGACGTCCAGGCAGCAAAAAGGGACTCGTTTGATTTCTCTCTCACTGGGCTAGCCCTGTCAAGACTTTGGCCTCTGGCACCGCGTTTCTGTGAGGCGAATTTCGATTAAGGGAGGGCTTTGAGGAGAAGAAAAAAATGCGCCCTCCTCGGCCTGAAAATGTGCGCTGTGTGCTTTCTCTGTCATATGCAGAGCCTGACGTGAATAGAGGCTCCTTAATGAGCAGAGAAGTGGACAAACACGGCATTCATTCAGACTTCTACTCGAGGTTGTCGTCCGCAAATGGCCTCAAACTCTATCAAATGGTTACTGTGCAATTTTGAGGACAACTGTGTTGTTACCTTTATGCTTTCATCTGTTTATGCCAGTTGAAGAACTGTATGCTGCTGTAAGTGTTGATGTAATTCTCTGTTATGAATCCTCTCAGATAGCCAAACACATCACCGCTGATCACAAAACGAGCACTGAAAGCCATCAGTTTATTAGTTCAATCTGAGTGCAACTTTATAAAATGTGCCGCGACAGTGCTGGATTATTGAATAATCCAGGATTTTGTGCAATCGTCTAATTTCAACATTCTACATTTTGATAAATTGACTAATTGGTCAACTGCAAAAGGCACAGCCACACGTTCCTGTCGTTTCCTCAGACGCTCAGCCTCATTTTGACTTTGGCGAGGCTGCAGAGATAATCGCTTTCTGTTTATAGAGAAGGCTACAAATTTTAATTGGAATAATGAGGTCACTGGATCGAGCTTTTAAGCCTTCTCCAATTACTGTGTACCAAACCAGGACCAGCATGTCAACATGAAAGAGTTGTGCTTTGACAGATTAGCTAAAGCATCGTGAACCTTCCTATGAAACCAGATTAAGCCACATCCTGCTTTATCATCCACCTCCTAATTACAAACGTGTATGATTCTGTTGAAAAGCTTCTTAAGGAGTAAGAAGCTGGTAATAAGAGAAAATAATATCTCTGAGGTGTTGTGTGTTTTTCAATAATGTCATGAGGCAATTGATGCATAATTCACCACTCATCTCTGATTCAGTTCAACTCCCTGGAGAGAATTTTAACACGACAGAACTTGAGATGAATTCGATTGTGGCACTCCCGCTGAGGTGTTGTGGAGGTTCGTCGGAATCCCAATCACCGCGTCACGAAACATTTCATCAAGTTGTGTTGTTCACCATATCAAGGTCTTTATCTTGTAAGCATTGTACATAAACAGTGGAGCTGTCCCGCATTCAAGGATGTTTCACAGGATCACAAAGCAACTATTAACGAGGAAGCGACTCTCATGGGGCGTCTGGATGTCACAGCAGTCCAGTTCACTCATGGTACGCAGATCATTTGAACTTCTGCTTTGGCGCCAAGCAGCGAGCGCATTCTGTTTCTGTGCCGTGCCTTTTTTTTACAGAACGCCACGAAGGAAAAAGCACAGCGAGGGATGGAAAGTCACAATGAAGCCCTGCTGAGCTGAACACAGAAGGACCAGACAATTCTGAATGATGCATTTTGAATTCTCTGACACACAAAATCTCCATGACATGTTGCAGTCTGTTTAGTTCTTACCGCATGGTATATTGCAGCAGGGAATGAGGCCTTTACGTCAAAACTTTTTGTTCAGGTATCTGCAGAGCGTGTTGATGATCAAAAAGCATCTGCATTCATTGGTTTTGCTACGTAAATCAGGAAAAGTCACTGAATTGACAGTTTTTATTAGCATATGTGACTGCTCAAGATGATAATTTCTGTCATTTCAAGAACAGGAAGCCAGTGTTGACTGACTTACTCAGGAAGTCTGAAATGTACCCAAACCAAAAAAAAAAAAAAAAAAAAAAAAGAAAGAAAAAAAAGAAAATAGAAAAGAAAATGCTCCAGACCAAACAGAAATAATGAGATGCTTAAAGGAGATGACAACAATCAAGAGTGACAGCATAATCTAAACCCCCCAAAAATTAAATAACCCTTTCATACATTTCCTGCTTTAACTTGGCTCTTACTCATTCTCATATTTAGCTATTTTTTCCACATGAACACCAAAGGATTTAACTCGGATGGTTATTTCACATGCATATTTGATTTTTTGTTTTTTTATTGGGCATTTTAGGTCATATCAAACTGTACCATACACTAATCTTTGTTATGTAAATTTATTTAGATTTTTTCAAATTTTAACTCAAACATCATTTTGATCTTACTGGGAAAACACGATTTAAAAAACATGATTTATTTATTTATTTATTTATTTATTTTACAATTTTTACCAAATAGAAGTTTTTCCGTATGAACTCTATGTTCATTTATATTGGATATTTATATTCTCTTGGAAATCTGCAAAAATATGTTAACTAATAGTTAAAGTTACTAATAGAGGATTTAACCTTTCTTTCTTTCTTTTTCTTTCTTTCTTAGGATCCCCATTAGCACCAGCTTACGCATTGCCTACATTGCATTTTACTCCTTAATAAAAGGCAATTGAGATTTTATTTTAGGCTCTATTTAAATAATATTCTAATTTTCAACCAAACAGTGAGTGTAATGACCATTTCATAGAGAAACTATGCTACAAATCAGTATTATTATTAATTTTTAGGAACCACATCATTTTGAGCTCACCTTTTCTCATAGGTTAGGTCAAATCATCAGATGGTGGAGGACCTGCTGCTTCCATTTCTGTGGTCTTTTCTGTAAATGAGAACATTTCACAATGTGAAAACAGCCTAAATATAAGCTCACAGCTATCGTATGTATTATGTAATGTTATATTAATAATCCCTCACCTGTGCTGTACACACCTGTCCAGCCCTCCTCACTGCACTCCACTCTATTCTCCACTTCTGTCCAAAAAGGGTTATAGAATTACTTTTATTTTTTAAATTTAAAGGACCATACCGCCCATTTTGCATGTCTGAGCCTAATATATTCAGTTTTCATACACGTAACGTTACTGACAATCATTTCCCAAAGCATACTACTGGAACGGTGAATTAAAAATGTTTTTCCTACCTTCCAGACCATATTGGTTTCAGTTCATTCTGGTACGCTATTAAAATCAACTTCAAACATCAAACATGGATTTTTAAGGTGGGTGTATTGCTTCAATATTTGATTTTGAAAGATTAAGAGATTTTGCAAAATATCAGGAAAGTTGAAATACAGTTTTATCTTTTGGGAAATGATTGTCAGTAACGTAATGTATGAAAATTGAATATATTAGGCTCAAACATGCACGATCACCGGTATGGTCCTTTAACAAATCTTAGAGTTTGTGGCATCAGTTGAGTTTACACAAATGTGATGCTTCTTTAAGAATTCTCTTGTAAATTTGTTACTCTGCAACTTTTATTCAAATGACCATATAGGATGGATGAGGTTGTGTAATGTCTGCATTTTAGCAAAATGTGAGAGGAACAATATGATACTTATGACTGCATTGGGTATATTTTATGTAAAACTTGCATTTTAGGACAACTGTGCTGATAGAAAAACTAAGATTATACAAAATATCTGATCTTAATATCAGAAACTTATTTTAAGAAAAGCTGGAGAAATGATAAGTTGGGAACAGTGCCATCTAGACTTCTGGGAGCTAAATTATGTCATTTGTTCTCATTTGGTTCCCAAATTCTTTCAAATTCTTTATTATTGCTTCTTGTGTGATTGCATGACTATGTTGTACTACAATTTATGCAAAAATGCAAAGACAGAGAAAATTATAATTATTTTTCCTCATATCACAGAATTTTTCCTCCCATTTTATTGTATTGTTAAGATAGCCTGCTTATAGTGCAAAAATATAGGAGAAAATATATATTTTAAGACTAAAGAAGTCTTAAAATATTACAAAGCTTACCTTCATCGTACAGAAATGTGTCTTTAGTTGTTTTCCCCATTTTTATTTATATATTACTGTTGTTTAATTTTAATCTGCGCAGTAAAGGAACGCACGTGCTTTCCAGTTTAATTAGCTCATGCTCAACAGCTGTGCTCTGGTGGACTAAACCATTCGCGTCTAATGGGGGGGGGGGGNGGGGGGGGGGGGTGTAAGGTTTATAATTTCTATACTTATATTATTGTTCAGTGTTTATTTATTACAGCTATCTGGAATTTTACATTGTTTGTCAAAGCAACTTTTTAGGTCCTGGATTGAGGTTTTAGTTTATCTGTGACTAACTGCCCCCACCCAGCCACCCCCCACTCCCACTCTATGTATAATCAATACACAATTTGCTTTTTAATATATTCAGATTTTCAATTACTGCAGTGATCAAATATTATAAATGCTGAAAAAAAAATCATTAAGTTTCATAAATTATAATTAAAACTGAGGATTTGTCATTTGAGGAGTTTAATGTTACCCACTCAATCTAATCATCAAAAATCATTTGTGTCAATGTTAATTAATATTAATTTAATATTCCAAGCCAAAAAAAAGTCTGAGTGGGAAACCTGGCTGCATTCCATTTAGGTTTTCAGCATATGGGACAGGTATTGTACATTCTGGCTTGCTAAATGGAACAGAGCCATTATGAATGTTTTAAATCTGTGTTTTACTCACCAAAATATGAAACTTTTTCATGGAATGAGAAAGAATTGTACAAATTGTAATTGCCCATTATGCCTATCATACATATTCTGTTATATGTGAAAAATAATCAGAGAGAAAGAAATAAAATATATATTTTTTTCATTTGAAGAACTTCTACCTTTCCTTGAAGCCCAAATCCAGAACTGGCGTGATCAGGCTTATTGAATATCCCTGTGCTTTGGAATCATTTAAAGCTATTATTTTCCTCAGTCTATTGTAAAGGTTGACTGATAAGTTCTGAGCCTGTCACATGGGGGAGAAAGCAAGTGATGTAATATTCTTTATGGAAGTAAGATAATTCCTTAAGCGAACAATGAATTCAATCAGGCTAAGTAATTATAAGTGGCCACCATGGCTACAGTCCATCATGGTGGCTTTGGTAGCCACAATTCACTTAATTTGGCCACTTCAGATTTTCACCTCTTCCCAAACATGCAAACAGATTTCATTTGATCACATTTGGCCTCAGATGATGTCATAAATCCTTCCAGCAATTTTTTTGGCAGACCCCCAACACCTGATTCAGATCTTTTAGAAATCAAATTAGTCACCCATCACAGAAGTATGATTTTAAGAATGTATTAGGCAAAATTACTTTTTTAAACATTAAAGTGTAACAGACTTGACCTCCCCAATGAGGCTGCTTCTGTTGTACAGTACATATTGTTGCAAACTCCAAAGAAACTTCTCCTGGCGTTTAAGACTTTAATGGAATGTGAACGTTGCGGGTCTGATCTCTCCGCGATGTCCTGCGTGCTTCCTTGAAATGTTGTTTTGGGAGTAATTGGATGATATGAATAATAAGCGACGCCGGCTGAACTCTGTTTGGCTTTATAGTGGAAACAAGGCTATTCAGGCACTTCACTTTCATTCATGAATGATGCATCAAGAGGTGCAATCAAGACGTTCATCCTGCTGAAACAAAGGGCCCCCTGCCTTCATTTGGACATCACACTTCACTTAATTCATGAAAGGAGACCCCAGGTGGTCCGTGCGAGCTTGATCGTATTTGAAATGTGTAGCTCAAAATGAAATGAGAATATTAGTCCTGAAAAAGAAGGAGTAAGCTCCGTGAGGTCTGGAGAATACGGATCTGCTTTGGTTAGTTTGGGGAGTTTGAATGTATATAGAGCATGTTCTCAGCAACAGACAATATAAAGTCTGTTGGCACGACTAGAATTACATGTAAATCTCATGTATTTAATAAATGATCCTTCAGCTGCTGTGTTTCCCTCAAATGCATCATGGCTACACTCCCACATAGCCGAGGCTTAACATATCTCTTTCTGCCTGCTCAGTAGGATTCAGTATGAATGACAGCCATGTCCTCGTCCAAGTGTGTGAGGTACAGGATTATCCACTTTAAGATATTATACAGAGTATATATCACGTTAGTGAGGCTGTCAGAGATGAGGAAGAGCCACTGATTTGCTTGTGGGAAGGCTGCATCATCCTATCTTGGGAATGCCTATCTTTAAAATCCTCCTGATTTGAAGTAGTATCTGAAACGTAACGGATTCTTAATAATAATTCCCCTTTAAGTCCCGCTGGGCTAAAATCATTATCATGTATAACTTCTGTTAATTAGTTATCTCTCAGCTAAAAGCAATTTGTTTAACAGGAAGGAGAAAAGGTGAGCTTTGCGTTTGACAGGAGGAGTTTCTGGACTTGATAAATATGGAGAAGGGGTTGAGGTCTTAATGGGATTGTGAGGAAAGCCCTGAAATGCGACGTCCATTCAGGTTAATCCTCATTGATTTGTTAATCCTGTTTAAAGATCCATGATGCTACACCAATAACACTTGATTAAATCCTGTGGTAACTTTTAACTTATTTCTATCTTTGCTTAAGCTAGAACAACAAGGTGAATCATGGCATGCAGTACCTTGATCATCTGTCCAAATAAAAAAAAAAAAAAAAAAAAACCAGAAAAAATCTCCTCTTTGAAATTGGTAAATTATGGCTATTTTATGGAAATTGCATATTAAGGTGCTTTTCTTAGTCTGGAACAGTTCGTAAGGAACACAGGATTATGGAACACACGTTATGTCATAACTCCAAATCCCCAACTCATAAGTCTGAACTTTCCAGGAGGACTTGAAGGCATCTCATACACCAGAAGGTTGTTTGAGAACTGTTGTCTGAAACACTCTTTGCTGCTGCATGAGAACACGTTGAACGCCATTGTGTTCATTGCTGCTGCTGACTTACATTTTCTCTTTGTGTGACTGTTTGCTTCATTCCTGGACATTTGTGTGTGTGTGTGTGTGTGTGTGTGTGGGGGCATAACTAAAATCCATTAAGCTCCAAGTAATTAATCATCCCAGGACAAATAACTTTACAGAGATCCAGGCGAGAATAGTCAAAACGTAATGCAAAGTGAGACTCTTCTTTCGACTAACCGCCCTTGAAAAAAGATCGACTCTTCAGTACTAGAACAAAAACATTTTAGCACAATTCCCAGGATTATGATTACGGATAAGACTTCCCTCAGGCAATTTCAAGTGAAGGGCAGATGAAGAACAGAAATATAGTGTGTGGCGTAACGGACAGAGTCAGATCGAAAAGAATTATTTCTTTGTTTAAATATGATTAAATAGACAGAGAGATGGATGGAGTCAGCAATGTTTGTGTTTTCCTTCCATATTCTAATCAGTGGCAGCTCCTGGCAGAAAAATGGCAATCGGTCTCCGATGGCGTGTAACGCAGCTTTGCAGAGCCTCCACCGCTAAAGGTCAGGTTTGTTTGAAGTTCACTTTGCGATGCATCGGCGGCGGCGACCTAGATTTTTCCACGTCTTGTTCTCCGACACCGTGGAGAGACAGCCTGGTTTCAGCCGTTTCCCATCTTCTATCTGTGTCAGCTCGCCTGTAAACATTTGGCATGGAGTCACATCACCGCATCTGCTCGTTTTGCCATCAGACGAATCCCTTTTCCTCGCCGTGTCAGCTCTGACTTTGCCTCTGTAGGAATGAACTAGGAATGAACGAGGAAGACTCAGCAACATTCTTTTTTTTCCCCCTGAAATACACGAGATGTGCATAACGGAATATGGTTTTCAGGTATCACCGCCCCTCATTTTTTTCATAACCAACCTCCCACAAGCGCTCTGAAAAGAAGCATTTGGAGTTAAGAGATTTGGGTCAGCATGTTCCTGAGTTTTAGCCGTCTCACTCTTCCTGCGGCGAAGGTTCGTGCGAGTCCTGACCCATGAAACGCAGCACAGGTTATACCTCAGGTGCACATTGCTCGGCAACATGGCCTGGCTGTTCACCTGTCTGCCTGCTTTTTAATTCTTCCATCCATCTGTTCTTAGGATGCGTGAGTCATTGCCTGATGAAATAAAAAAAAAAATCAAGCTCTGACACCGTTGGAAGCCCGCCTTCTTCTGCCTCTTAGGGACTGATGTTTATTTTGATCATATCTAAAAGCAGGCTGCTAAAAAAGAAGCTGGCCATCTCTCTCTACTCTCCCCTCTTTCCTTCCCACACACCCACAGGGGACGGTTTTCAGTGGCGAGTACACGAGAGGAACAACATTAAAACCGCGTCAACTTAACACGCCAGAATGAGCGTGTGTGTCGCTGTTTAATTATGCATGCTGCCGCTCCATCAGTCAGTGGAAATGCATCTTTTTTTTTTTTTTTTNTTTTTTTTTTTTTTTTGTTTCAGACTTTTGTTGGTTTCCTAGGCGACTATGTAATCTGACATCATGCGTCAAGTACAGTACGCTAGGCAGAGCTTCCAAAATACTCACCTTGCTCCTGCCTAATCCTGTCGTCTCACCGTGCAGTCATTTCCACCACAACACCACTTTTCAACAGCTTTGTCAGGACTTCAGGATGCAGGGAAAACAGGGCCGCTGCCAAATTAATGGTCTCTCGTGGAAAATCAGCCACACACTGCAGCCGTGTGTGTGGGTTGGAGTTTTGGATGGTATCCTGGCTCCTCTCCTCTCCTTTATATCCCCCTGTGTGCAACTGCAGGTGCAAAAGAATACGGGAGCATGATGGATTACTCAGCTCCTTACCAGCAATGAAGAAGCGGGAATAAGAAAATCCTCCAACATGGTCAGATCTTTGACTTATGGTGCTACAATAAACACATGGAAAAGAACAAGAAAAGCATCAGAAAGAATCACGCTTTGCATTATTGACTGGCATGTCAATAACAGTATTCCAGTCTTCTAAATTTATATACTTCCTTAAAAAAAGTATTATTTGGAAGAAACATAACCCTCAGTAGTATATCCAACAATTATTCTAATTATATAAAGACTATTTGTCACATATCCTGTGTTTGAAGCGACTGCATCCAGCCTACATCTATTCATGTGGCTTAAGTCCCCTTTTATTAAAATATGATTTGTATCCAGATACATAATCCAAACAACGAAAAATACGTGAATGATGTGTGGTGTGAATGCACGCAGGATGCAAATGTGGTTGGCTGAGATGAAACCCTGCAGACTGAAAACATCAACCTCCCTCATCTTCCTGCTCGCTCTTCTTAATAAAGTTATTTTGAACTGGGAGTTGCAACTTGCCGTAAATGGCAGCTGAACTCAGATCGTGGACAGTAACAGCCTAGCTTAGGCTTTCATCGTATAACGACTGAGATCAGATCACAACGCCGGTAGAATCCAGATAACAAGAACAAATTCTATTCTATATATCAGTGGTCACCAACTGGAGGACTCCAGTCCAGATCCGGACCCAGAGAGGCTGTTATCTGGACCATTGAGCATTTTTTGTGATATTAATACTAACTTATATTTTAAGATTAGGAGAATTTTCAGCAAGCACAGCAGCATGGACAGCTCTGCGTGGGAGGTTCTATGAGTCCTTTGGCCGAAGCCTCTTGTCCAATCACATTAAGACTCACCATGTCCTGAAGATGAGCTGAACAGATGCGTTAAAGATCAGAAAAGTTGACCACGAAATCGAGAGTTGAAGGATGAGTGGACAGATAAATATGCTTTCATTCTTCCAGCAGCAACGCTACAAGACCTGTGTGTTTGATCTGTTCCCAGTCTTTCTTGTGGGAGCAATAAGCAAACATAATACTGTCGTGCTAGCAAAGCTTTTAATGAGAGAGTAAGATTGGGTCGGGCAGATCTGGGGGGGGNGGTCATGGTTATGAATTTTAGTTGAATTTATAAATGCAATTTCCAACTTTAAATGTCAGAATCCATGTATCTGGATACAGAGATTGCATCTTAACACAAGCTGGAAATGAGGCCATGAAGTCTGCATCCTCTAATAAAAGTAACACCAACATTAAAAAAAAATTACATGCTGAAGATTTTTGAGCTTTTTGCCGTTTCGTACGTCTTAAATGACATTATTTTTCCAGCTGTTGGTGCGTAGGAATCAAAGAGTAAAATGATATCATAGCATCATGACCGATTGCGCAATCCTGACCTTTTGCTTCCAGAGGTCATGTTTCGAGAGAGATGAAACACTGGAATGTTTTGAAGCGTTCACTATGTTTGAACCTGCATGGTAAGGCAGACCTTCAACGCTCTTTGATAAATAAAGTCACATCAGAAAATATAATCTAAAAAAGAAACTCAAGCAAAATAGAAGTATACACAAACCTGAAAGCTACTTTTGTAATTTTGGTAATGCTATTTTATTTATTATTCAGTCTATATATCTTTATTACAGCTATATGCATGGTAGCCACTTTAATTAAATATTTTTATAGCACCACCAAGCCAAATTATTGCCTTTACTGTATATAACATTCTGCTATCATTCTGTTCCAGCATTAAAACAATGTTACAGTCATCTGAGAATGTTTACATCATCCAGTTTATGAAACTACAAATTTCATGTGTTTGTTTTAGGGCAAAGGAAACACAGCCCAGTTCAAAGTTTCTATTTATGAAGACAAAAATTTTAAATTATGAAACAGATATCCCTGCCTTCAGATGCGATTGGAAAAATGGTATTTACAAGCTGCATGCGCACAAAAAGCCAAAAGAAGTTAGAATTAGCAGTGGAAAACTTTTTGTTGCTGAAGGACAAAATGCATATGTGCTGCTTACATTCATAAATAATTTGATAGCTACAAAAAAAAAAAAAAAAAAANAAAAAAAAAAAAAAAAAAGAATGTATGATAGATAGTAGTAGTTCCAGACTGCAAAGTGGGAATTTACCAGAGCACATGAAGGCAGCATGACCATCTAGACTGCCAAATCCTCCTCTGTTATAATACAGGTCGTCTGATCAAAATGTACCTTTTTTTTAACCTTTGAATGACTTTCATTTGGCTCCTGCTACCCATCAAAGGTGATTTCTATTCTTAAAGGACCATACCCACCATTTTGCATGTTTGAGCCTAATATATTTAATTTTCACACACATGATGTTACTGACAATCATTTCCCAAAGCATACTAAAATAATTTTCCTACCTTCCAGACCTCCATTGGTTTCAGTTCATTCTGGTACATATTAAAAATCAACTTGTTGATACTTGAAACGTTCTTGGGATAGGTAATCCATCATCGTGAACAAGACGTGTATTCAGGTTTTTTGAAGTTACGTAATTTTAGCATTTAAGCACAATAAAAAGCATGGCGTCCCAAATGAAGACCTGCATTTTGGAAAACTTTAAAGGACCATGACTTCATAAGGCTGCATAACTATTAGCAGGAGAAACATGGATTTTTAAGGTGGGCGTATCGCTTGAATATTTGATTTTTAAGGTGAAGAGATTTTGCAAAATATCAGGAAAGCTGAAATACTGTTTTATCCTTTGGGAAATGATTGTCAGTAACCTTAAGCGTATGAAAATTGAATATATTAGGCTCAAACATGCAAAATGGCCGGTATGGTCCTTTAAAATCAAATCCATACAAACAGCATTCTTTGCTTTATAAATTTAAACCGATCATAAAATATCGTTTGCTGTCAAAAAAGGCTCCAGCCTGCATAAATCAGACTTGATTAGCACTTTGTTTCCAGGGAGATGAGCAAACGTCAATAACTCACACAGGGAAGTCGTACAGTAATGCTTTGATACACATGCTGTTATCAAGATCTTCATCATTGTGTGGGAACGCAATTATCCGGTCTCCTTTTTATAACACCCTGCATATTTTTCACTTTGCTTCACTGATAACGTTAAAACATAATATGACAGTTGCGTAGAAGCAGTACTTGAAGCACCCCCTGCTGAAACGCCATGTCTTCTTCATATTTTGTTCTCTGAATTTCTCCATGTGCACACTCGTGGGCATCAGTAACTTGGTAAACAAGTGGTACACAGCAACTTGGATGCCAGAGAAGCATTTGCCTTAACTGATCACAGGCCACAAAACGTGTTGAAATTCCAGTCATGTGACGATTGAAACACTTTTAAGTGATAATTATCGCTTGCTAATAAGCAGTCTTCCTCAAAATAAAAATCTTAGGTTAAATGAAAATTGATCAAAGAAAAAGCAGCACCCCTTGGAGAAGTGGAAGACCTATTTCCAGCAGAAAGAGGGATTAAGCTTTCTGAAGCTTTTTGTTATCTTTATTGTCATTTTGCTGACACAATTCCCCGCTCAGCACAGGTACACAGATATGGCCTCAGATTGCAGATAGCACAGATTCCTTACAAAGCAATACCACTGCAGGAGTTCACGGGGGGATACTTCTCTCCTGATTTAGTATCGGAAACTTTACGAAACCTCTTTTGAGCGAATTCAATTAAATTTCCAATTCAAACCAATAAACTCAATCCCTGCAGGGCAATATTCATGTCAGGTATATTACATGCTGTAAATTCATTCATGAACATGCGACACTATACAAAAACAAACATTATTTCAAGGGTGTATTACTTAATTCTGAGCAGTTTTTGATGCTCTTTGAAATCCAGCTTCTCACACACACTGTGCATGTGTTTAGCCACCTGCTAACAACTTTCATCAAACAAATGCTATATATTACGACATAAAGCCATGAGAATAATGACCTACTACTATAATTCTCATTATGCGTACTTCAAAGACGGGGAGAGCCCTTCAAATTGTATCAACATAAATAAGCTCTTGCATTAATAATGGGGTGTTTTTTTCCCCTTCTTTTACTAAACTCATCCTCATCATCCTCACTGCATCCATTTCGTCATGAAAGAGAATTGAAATGTGGATAAATCGGCAATAATCCTCTAAAATTATGTGATTTGTGTGTTGGAAAGATCCAGTTATCTAAACTATTGCGCAATCTTTGATAAGTGTTGCGACAGAAATGCAGCAAGACTTTGATTCTGACTTCAAAGTGTGAAAGAAAAGCATTTTATTTGGCTCCTGTACTCTCTTCATGTCCATCTTTACAACCGAGCCCAGATATCTGAGCATGAACAACATCAGACGTCCCTCACAATGCGGCACAAGAGCTTACAAAGAAACTACATATCTATTGTCATCTACTGTCTATTGTCAAAGAACACAAAAGTCATTTAACCTCGACAATCTCAGCTTTCATCACACAATCAAAGCAAAACACATCCTGAGATGCTGTTCAATTCAACCGCCAAGATCATAAAATCGTAAAAACGAGGATTATGCAGTTTCCCGCTTTAATGTCAACTCTGGTTAAAACTCCTTAACATGCAGCTTTTCACTCCCTCGTGTTCTAATTGGAACAATAATCACAAGTCTATGCAAATGTTACCGCTTATATGAGAATTCTGCAGCATGTTCACTGCTGGTTAGTCCAGGAAAAAAAAGGAAAACGGAGCACACGTCTGCAAATCAAACCGAGTGGGTCAGGAGGAGGAAAATGTCGGATCAATAATTCTCTCTAATGTGCACTCCTAGTATGTAACACTGAGTCAGGTGGAAAATCGGGGAATTCTACATGAAAGCTAGACGGAGGAAGAGTGAAATCAGACGAAGACACAAAGGAGAAAAGCGTTTATGACAAAACTATTTTAAGTATCTGGCAGTATTAATTATAACAGTATCACTGTTTTTGGGAAATATATTATTACAGCCTCGTGGTGCTGCTGACAGACGCTTTGTATTTGGTGGTTAAACCATGTTTTTTAGATTATTTTTGCAGCTGCAGCAATTCAGACATTCACTAGCTGCGACCAAGAGAAGAATATAAAGAAATAAAAAAGAGAGATATACAGCGGGAAGCCAAAAAACAGAAGTGGATGAGATTTAAAGTAAATACAACTCAGGAACATCTTCTCGGAAAGGAAACCTGGTAAATCCTGCTTTCTGAAATGGCCTCAACTGTTCATCATATTTACATTTACTCACGATTTTAAGATTTTTTTTTTTATTATTATTATTATTATTGATATTCATATTTACAAGATGCTGGAATAAGTGTGAGGAAGTTTTAATTAAGAGAAAACATCTCCACTTTATAAATTATGAGACTCGAAGGGTCAAATTTCTGATGAACTCATCTCTGTTGTCTTTTAAATAAAGTTTACAATTTACAAATGAAGAGTTTTGCTCTAAAATGTGACACCCAATATCCCAAAGGATGACATTCAGACTGTTTTGTAAGAATACCCCAAAATAAACTCTTATTTTTACTAACAACATCCATTCTCTGCATTCCGTTTATGCTCAGAGGAGAACATCCAGCAGCTATGCCATCCCTTATAAGCTGTAAGACAAAAGACAAAAAAGAAGCAAATGATAGTAATTTGGGAGGGTGAAGCTGCCAGGCAAGGCAGCAGAATATCCAGCTGGCTCCTGGTGAATGTGATAGTGTGTTACACAGAGAAGTGGGCAGTCTGAGAGCCGCCATTATCCTCTTCCTTATCTGCTGGTTTGCTGTACGTAGCCGGCTATTTAGTTTATCTTTAGCCAGACATGCGTACAGAGTTACTAAGGATGTATTCATTAGCTAAAGTGGCGAGACATGAAAGAAAAGGGCAACAACTTTCTTTTTGAAAAGACTTTTGTCATTTTAATCAATGTCTCAAATTTGCAAGGTGATGCTTTTGATGTCCAGAATTGAGAAAATTGGACAGTCGTCAAGTCTAAACTCCCGTCTGAGCTGTCCGTTCCATGTACGCATTTAACCCTCTGTAGTCAGTCACATTTACATATTGTTTGCTGATTTTTAGAGACTTTCCTTGATTTTCCAGAATATTCTAGAATCATGTAAAAAATTTCCAACTTTTTCTAATTTATTTTGGACTTTTTCTTTGTTTACTTCTTTCAGATTGAGTTTTTTTTTTCAAGAATGAAGAATTTTCTAGAAAAATATTTGAGATTCCAGAGGGTTAAAAAGCATTATTTGATAATGGCTTACAACCAATATTTAATGCATAAAGAGCATCCTCCTTCTTAAGGCCCCAGAATACCTAAGACGACTTAAGAAAAGACAAAAGAACAGCTAATCAAGTCCTGGAACACTGGAAAACTGGAGTTCTCTTCATGCAACTCCATTCCAGCAGCTCAGGACGCATTTTTACTCCCGTCTATTCCTATTATTCAGATAATGAATTTGATAGAAGTGTCCGAGGGCAAAGTGGAGATATGTGACCGCTCGTCTTTCTCCATGCGGGGTAGCCGCGGCTGCCAGTGTCAGATGCCGGAGATGATGAAGCCCGAAGCAAGATGGCAACTGTCTGCATTTCTAAACTCCTCCGGCCTGCAGCTCTCACACGGACACAAACTGCACATCTTTTAATCTCGCGGTCAATGATTTTGTGGTGATTTCTTCGATTAAATGAAATGATTTTGTGGCTAAATCGCAACACAATCTGCTAAAATAAAAATCACTTATAATCACTGCAATTAAATGGCTTTAGCATCATTTCTTTCATGTATTAAGCACTCAGTATAATGCGAAACACCATGAATGCCCCTTCCAGCTGTGTTTCACAGCCTCCTCCATCTGGCCAAACACAGATTTCTTATCTGCAACAGCACACCTTGTGCCTTCAACAAACTACATGATAGAATATATGATATTTCTGCAGCTGAATTAAATATCCTGCTTAACTTGTGGCAGCAATACTACAACAGCAGCAAACAGAGGTCGTGGTTTCCTTTTTATTTTTTTTTAAGTTAGGGGAATCAGACTGTTTATTCTGCATGGGAATTCTTATCCAGGGTGCCAAGAGGGAGATGGATGTTCAAACTTCAGATTCAGGAGGAGCAATGTGGAATCCATTCTGGTCCTGGAACGGTAGATCAATAAGTCTACATGTTCCTGGGTTCCTCACTGCATGCCATTCGTCCTTTGTTTAAATGCAGTGAGAGCTATGTTGAGTAGGCGGGGATCAGAGAGTGTCTATTTCTGCAGCTTTGGGATTCCATTAAGTTCTTTTTGGTGATGATATAGTTCCGCTGGCAGAGCCGTAGCATCTGAGGCCATGGCGCTCTGCCTCAGGGACACGGTGAGGAGCTCAGATACGAGAAACTCAGAGTAGAATTGGTGCTCCTTTTGCATTCGGGAGAGAGAGAGAGAGAGAGAGAGAGACAGAGAGAGAGAGAGAGAGAGAGAGTTTAAGTGGTTTGGACGCCTCTCTGTAGAAATATTCTGGCATGTCCAGCTGTGAGAAGACTCCAGGGACAGGCCTGAGAATAGGCTGATGATATACACAATCTGGCCTGAGAATGTGGTAAGATGGACATCTCACCTAGTTTGCTTAATTTACTACCGCCAAATCCTGGATCCATATAAGCAGAGGAAATGGATGGATGGAGCATGAAAGAATAGTCTGCTGATGTAAAAAATAAGCACTTCCCCCAGTCTGATGAAGCAGGATTACTGGTTTAGCTTCTGGGTCTCTCAATGATCGCTAAAGTCCAAACTGAGCTCCATCGCCATGGTAAATCAGACTTTGAGGGAAGACATTTTGTTCAGGTTTAGAGATCAAAACATAAGAAAGAGCCACTTCTTCACCAATCAAGTCTGAGGGAGGAAAACTGAGTTCACGAATTCCTACAGGATCCCAATATGAACAAAAAATACTGCATATACATTAAAGAGCTAAGTTAGGATGCTGTTTTCAATTACTGATCCATTATTCCGTGAAAACTGCCTAATCAGTTGGTTTTCAGCCCTTTAAAAACTTTATCTGGCAGCACAAGCTAACTTTTTTAAAAGATCACGACAACAACTCCTGCTCTCCTTTGAGGGAGTTTTCCTGTAACAATGCTGTTGTTGGGAGTGTTCTTTGGCTGTTCCATCGATACCGGCATGTGTCATCATCGCCTCGTTACTAAAGATATAATGTCAGCAGAATCAAGGCTACAACGTGTCAGAGTTGATGACACATCTCCTCTGTGCACTTTCTTCCCTCAGCCCTCCTCATCTTGTCCTCCCACTCTCTCCACCCTGTTCGTTCGCGGTGCAGAAAAACATAACCTGCTCTCTCTTTCTCCTCCTTGCCTTTTTATTTTTTATTTTTTTCTGTTATTTAGGTCTGTGGCTACAGGGGAGCTATAAAGTGTGTCTGCATGTGTGGGTGTCGAGCAATGCGTCCTCTTTGAACTTTTGCAAGGGTGGCCGACCGAAGCTGTGATGTATAATTTATCAGCCCATGCAGGGTCGGATTGGCCATCGGGAGAGGCGGGACTTTTCCCGGTGGGCTGCAGCCATTGGTGGGCCGGCCGGTGACCTTTGCACTGCACAATGTAATATTAATTAAAATTAACTTAAACTAAGCAAACATGAGTTTTTTCTTTCATAATTTTCTTGACGCTTAGATGAAGACAAAGGTGGTGTGGAGAAACAGCAGACAATGGTGGACTTATTCATCCCAGCATCATTTGCATTTTCGTCTGGCCATCTTATACCTAACCCCCGCCAAATCCGGATCCCAATCTGACCCTGCCCACGCAAGTGTGAAGTGTGTGTGTATCTATGTATGTGTGTGTGTGAGAGAATGTATAGGGGAAGCGATTTTGAAAGACATACACTACATGCCAGAAATTTGAGGCCACCCCCAGATTAAAAAAAAAAAAAAAAAAAANATCAATACACTGTTTGTTTTACAATTTATTGCACAGGAAATGACAAAAATATATAAAATAAATGTATCTAATTAGTTTTCAAGAAGAATTAGCCAACCAGAGCACATTATGTAGCCACTATGGCTTAAGAAATGATTAGTAATGAAGGCATCAGTCTGTATTAGTGCAGCACTCCTGTTGTGTTCCAACTCCCTGCTGATATGTTTTAACATTCTTTTCCTGCTGTCTGCCTTCTCCCACATCATTTTGGATTAACATGCTACACAGTCTGATCATGCTAAATCTGGGGGAGGCTCAAACTTCTGGTCTGTAGTGTATACGGTAGATTGTGACTGATAACAGGAAAATAAATCGGCAACACAAGCGCAACATTCCCCCCCCCCCANCCCCCCCCCCAAACAAAATGAGATACATTCTGCAAAAAAAAACAAGACAGATAATCCTTGATTGACAAATTAAAATCTAGCTGATGTTACACAGCATCCATGTTTTTCCCCAACAGAAATGCTGCAACGGATTTAGATCGGAACTCGGGAGAATCAACTTTATGAGTATGACGCATTAATCAGTGTTAGCATTAATTATATTTCATTGTACGCTGTACAGTTTCAGAGTTTTGAATGTTTTTTCCTACATTGCAGGCAGCCGTTAGTTTCCATTCATTTTCAGAGATTATATGAAAATCATTCAGCAGACTTTACGACTCTGTGATTTCTGTCGTAAGATAATGTCTCAAGTAAGTTTCGAGAGTCTGCTAATTGATTTTCAGCTCAGACCAAAATGCATGGGAGACAAAAAACACTTAAAAACCAACAACTCAACAGCATGATTTGCAAGAGTTCACAGCTTGTGCTTTTTGTTTTATTATAAAGAATTATGAAGCCGTGTTTAAAGTGCATTTGGAAATATGAGTGAGTAATTTACTGACATTTTATTTCTGAGTGTTGAATCTATTTTTTAAACAAAGCCTCTGCTACTTAAAGCAGCCAACAAATCAAACGTGAAGCTTTAAGGGTGTCGAACAGTAACGGCACGGAAATGAAACATATGATAAAAAAATTCAACTGATTAACTGTAAATGCAACATATTGTTCAGTGCAATTTGTTCTGCACAAAGTCACGTAGACATGTTTGAGTTTCTTTTGTCTGTTTTCTCTTATCTCCGACTCGCAGACTTAATTACCCGTGTGAGTCCGTGTGGAGCGCAGAACACGGAGAGGTGGTGCGCCACTTGTGTGGGTAATTATTTCGTACTTCACCGAAGCTTGTAGACAACCCACTGAAAGTGTAAGCAGCATCCATGATGAGAAAACATTGGCAACGAGCTGCTCTCAGTTGATTACAGAGTCGGAGTCGTTTCAGACGGAAAAAGCGGAGAGAGGAGCACGCACCATTCGCCGCCCTGATGTAAAGGTCAAGCGCGTCCAGGCGAGTCGCTCGGGTTTTCTTTGACGTCGAGGACAAGCAGACAATACAGGACTTTTAAATTATGATCCCACAGATTCAGCAACTTTGATTTAGCTGAGGAAATGATTTCAGGACAAGTTCATTGCCTCACGTTGCATGTTTGATTATCTAAAATCAATCCCATCAATTCATGTGATGCAGCATTAAGCTAATTTACATTAAAGGATGGTAAACATACAGTTTCTGTGCATGAGACGATTTAAAATTAATTTTAAATCGTTTAAATTAACTTTAAAGCACAATGGAATTTCTTTCTGATTTTCTGAATATATCCTCCCATCTTTCCAAAAGATTATTCCATAATGACCTGTCAAATTGTTTTTAAGGTCAAAGGCATAAAAACGGTTAAAAACCAGAAGACTTAAAGGGAACATGTCATGCTTTTTGTTATTTTCCCTCATTTTAAAATTATACTGCAGGAGTTTGTGTAAAACATTGTAAAAGTTGCATAACATGAGGTCTACGCATGTGAAATGCATCAAACAAGCTAAAACCCAAAATTCCTGATCTGCCCTGATCGCTTCATTTTTGATCAGTCTTTTACTTCCGTAACATGTTGATATTGAGATGTAACACTTGAATTTATCTGCTGAGACCCTATTTGGCCAGCATCCTTAGCTCATAATCTGTGGACCTGATTCATGCAAGTCTGATGCAGCTGGCCAATCAGAACAGAGCAGGCTTTTCTGCCTAAAATCCAAAAATGGCTTGTTTTCAATCAGCATGCACAACGATCAGTGCAGTTTCTGCACATTAAAGCACTGCAATGATTTCCAAACAGCCCCTAAATGAAAATATGGACATCTGTACAACACATCCTTTAATTATATAGACTTTCTGACTAAAGCAACAACACAGCTTTGGATATACATACTGTATATTTAGCCATTTATGTGTGTGAGTGACTTTAAATGCTGTATATATTAACATTACAAATGAGGTTTATCTAGAAAACAACTTATTTTTGCATGGAAAATGTGTAAATGTATGATTTTACTGTAGTTTATTTATTCTGAGTTGATGAATACAGACAAATGGCCCCAGTGACTCAGTTATGATAATAATTTCAAATGAACGACAGGGGAAATGTATGAATTCACTACATTAGTAAAATGTCACAGTGATTATTAGTTATGCAACCATATATATATGCACGTAGGCTCACTCAGTGTAACTCAGTATGGTTGTTACAGCTCTATTGGACCACTGAAGACACATAACTGCATTTCACTTCCTCCCCGCTTGTAACGAGGCGTTTTACTCGTGAAAGGTGGCTAGACGTGCCAGGATCAGGATGACACCTGGCTGGCAGGTGTCATCGTGTTACGTCGGTGTTTGGAGATGAGATCCCCTCACCGTCACCAGCTGCTGTCCTCTCATCTCTCCCCATCTTTTTCTCCTGCCATGCTCATCTTATTCTTACTCATCCTCTCGTCATCGCTTCTACATTTTGTTCCCGCTGTGTATTGCTCCATCTAACACTGCTATTGATCCTAATAAAATAAATAAAAAGTTATATATCAGCTATAGCATTTAGGAACATGTAGGCTAAAAGGTCTCAGCCAGAGATTCTGAGAACCAGCTCGCTGGGAGCTGCTGGTTGTTCAAACAGAAAAAAATTTACGGTTCAGGAAAACGGCAGCTGGCCTGTGATGTCATAGTTCCTTTGTTCCAGACCTATAAGTTTCTGGGGCCGATTAAAGGACCATACCACCCATTTTGCATGTTTGAGCGTAATATATCCAATTTTCATATATGTAACATTACTGAAAATCATTTCCCAAAGCATACTTTACTTTACTTTACATACTACTGGAACAGTGAATTAAAAATGTTTTTCCTACCTTCCAGACCACCATTGGTTTCAGTTCATTCTGCTATTAAAATCAACTTGTTGATACTTGAAACATTCTTGGGATAGGCAATCCATCATCACCAACAAGACATGTATTCAGGTTTTTTTCAAAGTTACGTAATTTTAGTGTTTAAGCGCAATAGAAAGCGTGGAGTGAATGTATGCCTCCACCGAGGAATATAGTCCCAAGAGAAGACCTGCATTTATGGAAAAATTAACCAACCATGGATAAGGCTGCATAACTATTAGCAAGAGAAACATGGATTTTTAAGGTGGGTGTATCGCTTGAATATTTGAGTTTGAAAGATTAAGAGATTTTGCAAAATATCAGGAAATACGGTTTTATCCTTTGGGAAATGATGGTCAGTAATGTAACATATGAAAATTGAAAATATTCGGCTCAAACATGCAAAATGGCTGGTATGGTCCTTTAATTTTCTCTGTAAAAGCCATCTGATAAAACCGTGATCATATAAGAGTTCTCAGACTATTCCTCATAAGCAAAATGTTTTCTTTGAAGAGTTAATAATTACACGCTGTCACTGGCCGTGTTCACAGGCTCATTATTAGCTAATTAGCCACTGTCAGCGGTGAAGAGAAACGTGTGCTCTTCCTGACAGCCAATTATTGCACAAAACAAGATTTGACGAAGGAATAAAGACACGAGAAACCTCAACACGTTGCAATTAAAGCTCGAAACGCAGCTTTTTAGCTTTACTTCCCATGAAACTGATAAAGTTCACCAACAAATAGCACATAAACAAGAGTGGCTTATCATTGCTGGAAACTCGCCGTCAGCACCAAAGGCGAGTTTACCTGCAGAATCTTTTCCCATCTCCTTCTGAATGAGCTCTGCTAATTTAGTTTAAAGATCTATCTGATCACTCAGGCGGGTGTGGGTGTGCAGTAATTACAAGATGTGCACGTCGTTGCAGAGACAGAGAATCAAGGACGTGAAAACGTGGTGGATTATCTGAGAAACGCTTTAGAATAACAGCTTCCATTATCCCTGCGCCACATCTGGCAACCTTGAGAATCCAGAAACACAAAGATATTCAAAACCATGTGGGGGAGGGAATGTGAAGATTCATTGGCATTCATCAACATTTTTCACACTTAGATTTTTGTAAAGGATGTTTTTTTATTTACTATTTCTCTCAGAAGTCAATAATCACATCAAATCTGCAGGTGATTCCAGAATATCGCCCATTTTTTTTAATGATATTTACACAGTCCAGTTGCTCCCTGATCGATATATCCAATGTCCGCTGCTCTCTTCCTGTCATCTCTTCCTCCGGCTTGGTGCTTTTGGAATTCTGCCTGGTGGTATATCACCATCAGTCCACAGTAATCAAACTGTAACCCTTTCCAGATTTATAGGACTTCCTGGGCTTGTTAAATACTGGGCTTCTAATCAGCGTTACCAGCTGGTCATGAACTTGTCCACCGTGTGGGAAGAGCATGGATAAAGTGTGAAGAAGGCAAAAGATCTCCATACTGACTCAAATATATTTTTCAGCTATGAAGATACTGACATTACAGTACTATAAAGTAGTATATTCGCTATAAAACACTTTATACTGAGCCCAGACAGTTTTGTTACATTTCCCCGAGCTTTGCCTCTATCTCTGCTGTCCAATGAAGCTGTAAACAAACTTACTATCTCTTTGTGGTGACAGTTTCTCAAATCCTCACCTTTTTTTGGGCTTTTTATACACTCAAGAAGTAGTGTGGAGGTATATTTTAACTTTCAAATATAAAAAAGTGGAATTATCGGGACTGCACTGAAGAGGCTATGGAGGGATCTGAATCAGGGTTAATCAGGGACAAATCAGCTCCAACCTCCTCTAATCTGAACTTGGATTCAGATTTAAGATGGTGCCCTCACTGATCATCTTAAAGGACCAAACTGGCAATCATGCATGTTTGAGTGCAATATATACATTACTGACAACCATTTCACAAAATATACTACATTAGTGGTAAATTTTAGAACTTCCTTCCAGACTGTGATTGGTTTCAGTTCATTCCAGCACACTATTAAAATCAACTTGTAGAGATATGAAATATGCTTGAGATACATAATCCATCACAGCGAAAATGATGTGTATTACGTTTTTTTTTTTTTTTNGTTTTTTTTTTTTTGTTGTTTTTTTTGTTTTTGTCAAAATAACTTTATTTAACCAATCCAAACACAGAGATTCATGGAACACAACGTGCGACTCTGCCAGGAAATGAAGTCCCAGGAGAAAACGGCTTTTACAGAAAAATTAAAGGACCATACCATCCATTTTTCATGTTTGAGCCTAATCTATTCAATTTTCATATATGTTACGTTACTGACAATCATTTCCCAAAGGATAAAACCGTATTTCAGCTTTCCTGATATTTTGCAAAATCTCTTAATCTTTCAAAATCAAATATTCAAGTGATACACCCACCTTAAAAATCCATGTTTCTCCTGCTAATAGTTACACAGCCTTATGAAGTCACGGTCCTTTAAATTTTTCCATAAACGCAGGTCTTCTTTTGGGACTATATTCCCCGGTGGAGGCATACATTCACTCCACGCTTTTTATTGAGCTTAAACACTAAAATTACATAACTTTTAAAAAAAACCTGAATACACGTCTTGTTGGTGATGATGGATTACCTATCCCAAGAACGTTTCAAGTATCAACAAGTTGATTTTAATAGCAGAATGAACTGAAACCAATGGAGGTCTGGAAGGTAGGAAAAACATTTTTAATTCACCATTCCAGTAGTATGCTTTGGGAAATGATTGTCAGTAATGTTACGTGTATGAAAACTGAATCTATTAGGCTCAAATATGCAAAATGGGTGGTATGGTCCTTTAAAATGGCTCCGCCTTCTACAATCGTGCATCACTGTTAGAAGGCAAAACATTGAGTATCACCTGAACATTTGATTTTGAAAGATTAGGAGGTTTGAAAACATAACAGGAAAACTAAAATATGGTTTTATGTTTTAGAAATTGTTGTCAGTAACGTACATAAAGGGCTCAAACATGCACGATCGCCGGTATGCTCCTTTAAAAATCCACTCATCTGTGGGAATGAAAGAAGAGCCAGGAGTGGGCAGCAGTGACCGTCCAATTTCTAATGCTAAGTGTCAGGGGTCGCGGGGGGTTCTTAGAGGATCCATATCTGATGTCATCTCGTCCAGACAGGTTGATGTATGTAATGACAGAGAATAAGGGCACGTTTATATTTCCATCCCTCAATCACCTCCACTCCCTGCCATCCGTGGGATTCTGATTATTACAGCGCAGGCTTCACATTTCAGCGTGTGTGCTCTGTGTGGGCGTCTTCCTACACCCAGATATGAAATTCGCCTTTGTCAAAATTGAAAATTATAGCGTTTGATATCTCTGCCTTCCTTTAGCTCATGCTGTACAATTGATGCAGAGCGCTCTGAAAGGTGTGTGGGCAGCGTGGATTTTCCTCCATTGTGCCATAATTTAATAAGAAAATTTGGAAACGCTGTTTGCACGGCTTCAGTGTTTCACTGTGTTCGTCTCAGGAAATAAAAGGAAAGCGTGGCATTTAATTGTTACATTAACATTTTAATTTGATAGAGATTATTGCATTCTAGATCACATTTTTTCCAGGAGTCTTACTTTTCTGTTAATTGGCAATAATTACAGCAATTCACAATAATAAATAAACTTTATTTGCAACTTATTAAACTGTGATTTCAGTCACTTTTAATAATAAAACAGCAAAGTGCTATTTCTGTATCTGAGCACTTCTTAAACCTTATAACTCATCTTACAGTCTACAATAACAGCCGCTTTGATATTTATTGTTTTCACCTCATCCTGATCCTGTTATCCTGACTTCGTTTCTAAAAATATTCACCTCACGATGAAGGGCACACAGCATCACTTAAAACCTCCTATTTCACCACGCCGACAGTTGTACACAGTTCATCATTTGATTAATTCCTGATTCCACCGAGAGAAACGGCGTATTAAACTCTGACTCTGCTTAAAGAGACGCAACAGGCGTGCACGTTGTTGAAAGGTCTGGTGCTCGGATGAGGGGAAGAGGGGATATGGGCTCTTCATAAATAACATCTACAACCCTGTCAGTCAGCAGGGACAGACACAATAAAAGCAAAGTGGTTGGGCCTTCATTTGAACTCCAAGTTGAAATAGTTTTCTGGAACAACTTTGCCTTTGAGGATGAGCAAAAAAAAAACCACAGGGGAGATTAGTGATTAATCATTGTTCTACGTAGTTTCAACAAATGTTTCTGGAGTGGAGAAAACACTCCCATCTCATCCATTTTGAAGGAAATATCACTTCTGAACTGCCCTGAAAGCACCTTTTTGATTGGTTCTTTAGTTCTGTAACATGTATCATACCAGTATGTGAATTTACATGCCAATCTGTCCCTGTCTCTGTCCTGATGGTCAATCCAACCCTGAGTCAAACCGACTGCTGATGAAACTAGCTGCGCTGTCAACTCTCATTGAGCCCAATGCCATGTCAACCCATCATTGTCATGGAGATGATGGGACGCTGAATATGATTGGACCAAACCAAAGCAGAGTGACATTCTCACACAGACAGTGGAGCAGTCGGACATTCAGAGTGTGTCTGACTGCGAAGTGGAAAGTCCGAAGTCCAAAAGTGGAGAATTTTGACTCGTTGCATCGCAGCGATGTCTCACAGATAATACAAATAATACATATGANGAGAATTTTGACTCGTTGCATCGCAGCGATGTCTCACAGATAATACAAATAATACATATGAAAAGTTTAATTTGCTCAGAGTCCAGAGACAGTTGTGGTTCGGTCTGGATGTGGATAGGAGTCCGGACTTTGAGGATGACTGCATTAAAGCATTTCAAACTAGACCCCTAAATCAAAATGAGCATGTAAATCCCCTTTAAATCTACTTGGTAGAATACGTGGCTGTACATTTAAATCAAATCATCATCCAAACCTTTTGCATGTGCGCGTGGTTTACATCAATGTGTAAAGCGTGTTCACTTAGCGTGCACGGTGGTGCTGCAGAAAGGGAGAAGTGGATTCATGTCTGCTTTGTACAAAAAAGCACTGCAAAGGTTTCAAAACAGACTCCTAAATGAAAACAAGGGCATGGAACAATAAGAGCATAAGAGTCTTCTGCATCATTTTTAGAATGCTGATTTTTCTACAGTTCTAAATTAAGATAAAATGCTCATGAACTGACAAAGAATAAAATACTTGGTACATTTTAGTCCACCTGTCACATGGATGGGAAGGTGAGCAGCAATCGGCACCATTTCAGCTTAAAACCCAAAAGAAGCACTGATGTCAAACACATTTCCAAAAGTGTCCAGCACCCTGACAAATCCATTATTTTGGAAGCAAGGTGCTTTCTGCTCACTGTTCCCTTCCTGACCGTTATTAATCCATTTTAGAATGAAAGGGCGTTGTGACAGATGGGATACATCTTGTGCATGCGTTCCCTGACTCTGATTGCAGCGACCCATCCGAGCCGCCCAGGGGGCCATATGTGCTGTCCTCCTCCTCGAAGGAGTGCAGGGATGGGGGGATGGAGGCATGCCAGCACACAGCCAAACATGCTAGCCGAGCCTTTATCACCATTCAGTACAATTAACCTCCAATTCCGTTTACTGTAAGACGAAATGACTCCCGGTAAAGCTTCAAAACAGATGATTGTAACCTCATATTTTTGCCAGAAGACAACATGTCGTACTTGAGTTGTTGTTCCTGATAAACAAATGGCGGTTTTGATCTTGCGTTACGGTAAATCACGCTGGAATGACCCTGGCCCTGACAGGCACCAGAGGGTTCTGGGGGAAAAAAGTGTCCTGGCAAGAACCCAAGGAGAGTTTTTATGGACCATTTCCAACAACATGTGCCATTTCTATTGACCTCAATAGTCACCTCCTCTCTTCGCCACCACAGAAAGCTCAGAGTGCTGCTGCTGAAAGGGAAGTCAGCGAGGTTGGCTGTTATCTCTAATGTACAATCTCTCAGGTTGAAATGAAAAGAGCAGAGGAAAGAGACTGAGCAGGTGAGTGTGCATCAATCTTCCGTGTCTCTGCAGGCAGCGCTACTTTCTGTCAGATGCTAGCATCGGCAGGAAGCACGCAAACCGGAGCTTCCGCCCACTGAGCTACCCCATCAATAAAATCCAAGCTGACATCTACGTGTGTTCCTTTGAAATCCCGTAGTTCTTTTGTTCTGTGAGCACAAATCTCACTCAGAACGACTTCCGAGCGTTGGAGCCCTTATGAGAAACAAACTAACACAAATGACCCTCAGCGGCTTTCCAGTCTCACTCCATCAAAAGCATTATGAACAAACCACTCCAGTCACCTCCGTCCACTACGTTAGATGCCGTTCCAATTGCCTTCAATCCATTTTCCTTTGTAGAGCGTGTATTGCCTCTGGCGTTTGGAATCCATCCACCAGTCAGAATAAAATGAAGTAACATAAGAGCAGAAAGAAATCATTACGGGGAGAGAGTGCGAGAGGGAAATCAATAAAATATGGAGAAAATCCAGCACGACTTACATATTGTAAGTGTCATTCTAATCAACAATCCAATCATGTTTGCAGATAGGAAAATTCTTTGGATGACAACAGGTTGATAGAAATACTACCCTTTATTATTTCACATAGAACTGGCCACATTATCTGACTCATAAGATGACATTAAATGCAGCGTCTGCCCCTCCAAGACTGATATTTTGACAGCATGACAGTCATCATTCTTTGGCTGCTATTTTTGGATGAGACTTCACAATTTAGGAATAAGGTATGCAGACTTTTTTAAAGGTATGTTCTTATTTAAAGTTCCGAGAATGTGATGAGAGGAAATAGCTTAAAGGGGACATGCAATACTTATTTTCCCTCATTTTTATAGTGTAATATAGTAAGAATTTTGTGTTTAAATCATGAAAGTGTCAAAATTTAAGGTTGGCGTCTATAAATGCATCCAGGAAGACAAACGTATAGGTCCTGATGCCCTGAAAACTAAATTTTTGATTGGTCCTTCACTTCTGTAACATGATGACGTCAACATGTAACATATTTGAATTTACCAGCCAACACACCTTATTAGCTACACCCACCAATATGACACTCTTGCCCAGCATCTGTTTCGCACTGAATTGAGTTTTTTTCAGCTCAAAGCAGCTGGCCAATGAGAACAGAGCAGGGTCTACCACGACTTGTTTTCACTCATTTTGCACAGCAGTGTGCAGCTTTTGCACACTGAAGCACAATAATACAGACTGGAAATCTGTATCATACATCCCCTCTAAACTTATTGATAATTGGTATGAATACATTGCTGTCGGTTTAAAGGATCATACCACCCATTTTGCATGTTTGAGCTTAATATATTCAATTTTCATATACGCAAAGTACATAAGGTATACAATCATTTCCCAAAGCATACTACTGGAATGGTGAATTAAAAATATTTTTCCTACCTTCCAGACCACCATTGGTTTCAGTTCATTCTGCTATTAAAATCAACTTGTTGATACTTGAAATGTTGTTGGGATAGGTAATCCATCATCGCCAACAAGATGTGTATGCAAGTTTTTTAGAAGTTACGTAATTTTAGTGTTTAAGCACAATAAAAAGCAAAGAGTGAACGTATGTCTCCACTGGGGGATATAGCCCCAAAAGAAAACCTGCGTTTATTGAAAAGCTTAAATGACCATGACTTCATAAGGCTGTGTAACTATTAGCAGGAGAAACATGGATTTTTAAGGTAGGNAAATGACCATGACTTCATAAGGCTGTGTAACTATTAGCAGGAGAAACATGGATTTTTAAGGTAGGTATATCACTTTAATATTTGATTTTGAAAGATTAAGAGATTTTTGCAAAATATCAGGAAAGCTGAAATACAGTTTTATCCTTTGGGAAATGATTGTCAGTAACGTAACATGTATGAAAATTGAATATATCAGGCTCAAACATGCAAAATGGGTGGCATGGTCCTTTAAATCATACCAGCTTTTAAACATTTTGATTGCATGTATAGAACTTAAATCTAAAATACACACTTGGCATGAAAGTGAAACCCTTAAGTACGCTCCATAATTTTCTAGCGGTGCAGAAATCTCCTGCAGCTTCATCCTTTTATTTTCCAAAAGTAATCTGACAGGTAATACAAATAGCCTCATTTCCAGGTGCACAACACCC